>JAOPHQ010001907.1:0-22500 GCA_030340625.1 Merluccius polli | reverse complement strand
TGCCCGCATCTCCAGCATGTGCGTATCTTCCTTCTTGTCACATGGGAAAAATCGTGAAGCGTGAAAGACTGCAGGTCAATAGATAAGAAAGATAAAGAGGGTTTATTGACTCAAGATGAAAAAAGCAATGTTGTTTTCCTCCATCGCAGCGTCCTATCAAGCACCACATGAAAAAATATAAAAAATTGCAGCAAATCCGAAAATGTATTTCCAATGTCATTCTGGTTCAGTTCAGTCAAGTTTTACGCTTTCATTCGTTTTCCCCGCAGCACATAACAATACTTTTAATCCGATCTTCAGCCTATATGTGTTTACAGGTTATGTGTTTACGTTCAACCACTCACTTCTTATTCTCCATCTTGCTTTGTTCCCAGAAGCTGTGTGAAGGAGAGTCAGCAGAGCGTTCCCAACTCGACCATGATTGCCACCTGGAAGGTGAGAGTTCACAACATCCTCTACCGGCGGGTTACATGCTGCGGCTTCTTCACCGCATCGCATCGTTTTGAAGGGCTCCGCTTTTATTTTAAGTAGGCCTATTATATTAACGCTACACGAGATGTACGAGAGTCCGGGAAAACGGACACACCCTTTTCTCTTGCCAGCCCTGGGAAAAGGGGGAAATTGCGGAAAGTGTTGACATCTGTTTCGTGTTTGTGCGGAAATGCTTCGCCCCCCCCCCTCCCCGTGCGCCTGTACAACTCCTCTTCCATACCTGTTTGTTTGCCTTGTGTGGTCATCAAGTCTTGTGTCAGTCGCAGATCAATGTGGTGGCGCATGTCAAAGGTCACACCTTCAAGTCCAAGTCGTTTGTCGCCAGGTACACAGAGAAACACACACAGCGTTAAACGGACGCACTGTCTTACGCGCTGTCTGAAGTGCGTAAGAGAAGGTACCGGTCTCTGTCTACAGCTTATTAAATTAAGGCCATTCATTTGGTGTGTGTTACTTCTAATACGAAAATGTAAAAAAGTTCTACGTGTTTTTCTGATTCCTATAGGTTTACACACGTTTCTTTTTATTTTACTTGAAGTTTACACACGTTTCTTTTTATTTTACTTGAAGTTTACACACGTTTCTTTTTATTTTACTTGAAGTTTACACACGTTTCTTTTTATTTTACTTGAAGTTTACACACGTTTCGTTTTAGGTCGTGAAGTGCATGGCATTTTTATAGTGCCTCAAAATTTGGATTGCATGCTTTGGTTGTTCTCAGCCTCGCTTTGGATACGATAAGGTGACGACACATGTAACGGTAACGTGTGTGTGCCGTTGATGCATCCGTAACACGTGTGTGTGTGTGTGTGTGTGTCCAGTGGCGTTGCCGCCGGAGAGGGCTCGTCCGGACCCGGGGCACGGATGCCATCTCCTGGCCGGCAGACAGAGCAAGACGAGGGGCGGCCGTTATGGGGTGAGTGTGTGTTTCCGACGCGTCTTCCATTCCTCCTCTGATGGGGGCAGCAGATCCTCAAACCGCATTTGGAAATAATTACTTCAGGATGCAAATGAGGCATCAATCCTTCTATTAATAGCCTTTTCTAATACTTACTTCCCTTTTTTCTGATTATTACTAGTGACCATATAATTTGTCAATATGATCTTGTTTACTTTTTAAATATATTACTTTATAAGGATATAGTAAATATGTTCTTTTTATTGCTGACATGAAGTAGCAGTGCTTGTGTTTTGCGTCCCTGCAGGACACAGAGTGCGGCGCGGCTGTGCAGGGGGAGGCGGGGCAGGAGTGGGTCTTCACCGTCTATGACCTTGACAAGAGCGGCAAGGTCACCACACAGGTGAAGCTGCTGACACTCACACGTTTCTGTTTAGTGTGTGTGTGTGTGTGTGTGTGTGTGTGCGTGTGTGCTCTATTCCTGTGTAGTAGCTCTTTGAAAAACTTTAAACTTCTGAAAATCAAATAATGTCAAATAAGCAGAATGTGAAATGGTTCCTATGCCTTTAAGATCAGTTTAGTTATTACTAGCAAGACATAAAAACACACACCTAAATATTTGCATACATGCATACAAACACCGGTGCCAGTAGTGTTGTCGGTTCACTTCTGATGTGCGGTGGCGGAGGAGGAAGCACCTTTCACAAAATCAAAAGGCAGTTCCGTGGTCAAACCTGTTTGCCGTTGAAAAGGGGAAAATAAGGACATGCATGCTTTTGTGTGTGCGTGTGTGTGTATGTGTGTGTGTGTAACCGTGTGTATGTTCCCACTCTACAGAACATGTCCAGTCTCATGCACTCCATCTGCGAGGTGGTGGAGTCGTCGGTCAAGCAGCCGTGCGACCCCACCGCCACCACCCTGAAGATCAAAGTAGTCGTGTCTCCCGGCGCGACGGCGGAGAAGATCTCCCAAACCGGTAACACAAGCGACTTCGTTAAAATACAAGGTTTTAGCCATGAATCAAGCTGTTCTTCGCTGTGTACGTTTTTTTTGTTGACAAAACCATAAGTAATCCACAACATTAAAGAAATACAGGAAATCACACTTTTTTTTTTGGCTTGTACTTGCTATGTTTCAGTTTTACCTTCGATTCTAAACAGATGATATTTTGCAAAGTGCGTTGTTTAAAGTAACAGGTTTAACGAAAAGTGCCATTCATCAAATTAATTTCATCATTGTAACAAACGATATAAACAAACAATAGCAGGTCTCTTTACACAAAAAGATGCCCACGGCAGCAGTTTGCCAAATGGAAATGTTGCAAGCAACGCAAGCCTCTGTTTTGCCAACAACACCACAGCACTCTCTGTAATGTAAATTGTAAACTGTTAAACTGTCCATCCCACACGGCTGTGTGGATAACAGCGGACTGTGGGCAGAGTGCGTGCCGGGGGCTGGCCGGTCGGGACAGGAGCCCTTATTGTGTGGACGAAAACGCGGAGCGTCGGAATCACTACCTGGATCTAGCCGGCATCGAGAACTACGCCTCCAAGTTTGACGAAGCAGGTAAACACGCGCTCGATGTCGGTACATACAAACCAATTTGATGTTGGATTAACCAATTTGTTTGGTTGCATAATGGATGCGTAGCCTCAAGTCAATGTCACACTAATGAACACACAGACTACTAATTAACGGACTCACTAATGATCTCCATTTGTGACCACAGACTCCTGCTCCCCTGAGGCCAGGCGGGACGCTTGCTCAGCTCCCCAGCGCCACTCTGTGGCCACCAGGGAGCACTGCGGCTCCTCCGGCCCTCAGAGACGAGTCTCCCTCAGGGCCAGGACCAGGGAGCCGGGGGAGGACCGGACCGGAGGAGGAGGGCCGCGGCCGACCAGAGTTCACGGTCACCACCACCCCCCCGCGGCGTCGCCCTGCCACCCCGCGAGCCAACCTTGCCACGTCCCGCTGCTCCGCAGCCACAGCAGCAAGAGGCTGCGCTCCCGGGCGCAGGACGCCGGCAGCCCCCCCTCCAGAACGCCGTGTCCCCAGACGCAGCACACAGAGGGGAGACAGGGAGGCGCACCACCATGGCCTGCCTGCCCCCTCCGGCGCGCCCCCCGGCCCACAGGCACGAACACCACCACCACCACGAGCACCACCACCACCACCACTACTACACGTCGTGAGGCCGCTCGGCGAGGGACCGGACTTGAACGAAGCGAGCGCGGGTCACGTGGGTGCGTGCAGATTTTATGCATTGAGACTACATTTCCCATGGTGCTGTTGGTCTCTACAGCAACCAGGGTGTAGAGGATTAACATGCTCTATGACCCAGCAGGTCTACTTAACTGTAAGTGTTCTCTCAGGTACATGTAGACTCCCACTTGTCTCAAAATAACATAACGGACTCATTACTTATGCATAATCATTATCCTTCTGCCGTGTGCTTTAGATGTCATAAATATTTGACACTTTGTAACATATTGAGAATTTGTACGTAGCGATTTAATGCTTCATAAAACTAAGTAGATTATTAAATATTTTTATTATACGCTGGTGTTATCTGGTGTCACTTTTCACTGAAGGATCTCGTAAGAAAATGTTTGGCAGTCAACAAAAACGCTTTTGAAGTTCATTTCCTTTCATGCTCTGAACTGACAAGACTTTTTGACATTTTGAACGCCGTGCTGTCTCTCAGTAAACAAGGTAAGTAGTTTATTTCGACACCATCGGTGCCGCTAACCGAGCAAGCTTACAGTTACCGTTGCAAATAGACGGCCGTGCCAGCCGGGGCGATGGACGCGAGACAGCTGTTTCTAAAAATAGACCCTCTCACCCAACCACGCGACCCTTGTAGCTCGTTCTCGGCGACACAGCAGCAGCAGCCAGCGCGCTCCCCCGGCATACCTCGCTCACCCACACTCGCAGAAGTGGATTATCAACAGCGGGGCGGTCTGACACGGGAGGAAAACAACAACTCGGCTCACAACGGTCCACAACAAAGACCCGTTCGGGATCTCCCCCCACCCCCCCACCCCCCTGGGTTTGCGGCGACCGGGACACCATGAAGTCCCTGCGGTTCCTCGCTGCGGAGGGCTTCAGCCAGTGCGGCCTGAACGCGGTGGACGGCCTCACCTGCGTGTCCTTTAACCTGTACCCGCTGCTCTTCAAGGCCTGCTACCTCCACGAGCAGGCCCAGCTGCTGCACGCCCTGGTCCGCTCGTGGCCCCTGCCGGAGCTCAACCTGCAGAGGATCCTGGGAAGGACGGCCGACTGCCCGGCCGACCTCACCTCCCGCACGTGTCGGCTCTGTCTGGAGGCGATCCTGACCGGTTTGAAGGTACGTGCGCGCGCCTGAAGGTGCGGGGACGCCTTTCGTGTTTGAACCTTGTGTCGGCTCGTTCGTTTTGTCTGTGATCCAATGATTTACCGTTGACCTTTGGCCCCAAGAGCAATCGTTGAAATGCTTTGCAGTGTTGGCGCCACAAGGCTTCTTCTTCTCGTTCTCCCCTCAAGGAATACGTTCTGTCTTCCCCGACGACGTACACCAAGAGGCTGCGCGTGGTGGACCTGACCGCCCTGCGGGACACCGAGCACCAGGCGTGCCCCTGCCGCTCCACCCTGGGCCGCTGGGCCAGGACCACCATGCTGACGCGGATGTGCTACGAGACCCTGGTGGCCATGCAGGCCGACACCGTGGCGCCGTGCGCCTTCCAGACGTCCGTCGACGTCCGCTTCAACGGCTTCGTCACGGGCCGCAACTACGAGACGGTGGCCCAGGCGCTCCTCCTCCTGCGCCACTGCCCCCTGAAGCTCCGCTTCGTGGGGTTTCGGGGCGACTCGCTGGCCCTCAAGCAGCTGTTCTACGTCCTGCGCCTGGCCGAACCCGAGTCCATCTCCAAGCTGGAGGTGGTGCACAACGTTCCCCTGGAGGCCCCGCACCTGGAGGTGCTGTTCTCCAGGGTGGAGTTCCCCAAGCTGCAGTCGCTCACCCTCCCCGCCGGAGCGCTGGACGTCCGGAGGCTGGGGGCGGATGACGCTAACCTGCTGGCGACCATCGGGGGCCAGCTAGCACAGCTGGCCAAGCTCACCGAGCTGTACCTGGGCTTCTCCACCCTCACCGGAAACCTGCGCAGACTGCTCAGGTGAGGGGCCAGGTTAATGTGTGTGTGTGCTTAAAGAGCAGTGAAACCCACCTGGTTTCAGCTGGCCTGTGGTACGGACATGGTGAGTTTAAAAACACATTCTCTGCCATTAATCAACTTGTGATGCCATTGGCGCATTGGATAGAATTGGGAGAATCTATTTCACAGGACTTCCTGGTTCTATATAGAGAGCAGGAAAAAGATACTCTCAGCCTACATATGATTGGCTCATCGGTTGAAATTGTGTAGTGGGTGTAGGCCAGGGTGATTTATCGTTCGGGGTGAATCAGGTTATTTAATAAGAGGCGCTTCGAGGCAACCTTTAGCTTGCACCACAGGTTTATGAATATGAAACGTGTCTTTACTTTAAAACACAAGGTCATTAAGATGATGTGAGTACTTCAAGTTTTGACAATTGAGTACAGTGTATATGAAGTACTTTTCTATTATTAATACAAGTTTCAAGTTTAACGGAGAAAGTACTGTATTCTTTACTTTCATTTGAGTATAGGATATGTGTTTTTTACACCACTGTTTCATGAAAAACAGAAGAGAGGAATAGACAGAGGGACAGAGAGATGAGAAGAGGCTGGGAGAGACAAGGAGAGATGTGTTTGTTTGTCTAGTCTCGGCTGTTTGAACAAGACAAGAATGTAACATGGCTATAGCTTTAATCTTGTGCAGAGCGTCGGTATGGCTATGAATAGACCTGGAAAACACCTCCGGCTATCATTATTCCAACAAGGCGGCTGTTTAACAGGCGGTTTGATGTCGCTTCACTTCAAAGATTTTATGGAATGATCCAAATAAACAAAGCGCTATCCCTCTGGGATGGAACTATTTGCTATTATTCATTTAGCAGACACTTTTATACAAAGGGATGTATACTTTTTAGTCCTTGATTGGCAGGTATGGGTAAGGCATCTTACACAAGGATGCCTTCAGCAGGTGGACTTGGGTCAGACAATGGGGTTTGACCCCTGACCCTTTGGGCTGGGATTCAAACACCATAACCACTATCTACTGTAGACTATCATGCCCCCAAATGAACCCAATTCACTTCTTTTAACTGTTCTTTACGCAGTCCTCTCAACACGCCTCTGCAGTGCCTGGAGGTGGCCAACTGTAGCCTGAACCGCGTGGATATGGTGTACCTGTCCAACAGCCTGCACACCGAGGCGCTGGTCCGCCTCGACCTCAGCGGCAACGACGTCGTCGGTTCTTTCCCCCCCAGCTTCCCGAAGCTGCTCGGCCGGTGTTCGGCGACGCTGGTCAGCCTGTCCCTCGAGGATTGCGACATAGAGGACGAACAGGTGGACGTCTTGGGCAGCGTTCTGGTGTGCTGTCAGGCCCTCCAGGAGCTAAAACTCCTGGGGAACCCCCTGAGCTCCGGGGCGCTGCGCCGGCTATTCTCGGTGCTGTCGACCGGCTTCCCGGAGCTGAGGTACATCGAGATGCCGGTGCCGCGGGACTGCTACTCGGAGGACGTCACCTACCCGGTCGACGAGTCCGTTCTGCTGGAGTACGATCGGGACTTGTTTCAGGAGGTGAGGACCCAGCTGGTGGAGATCCTGGCCGGGGCCGGGAAGGAAGGCGTGGAGGTGTGCACCCCGCTGATGGGGGCGTACGACCCGGACATTCACGAAACCTGCAATGAGCTGGGGGTGTCGATGCTCAAGTCCTTCAACAGCGTCATTGAGAACTTTATCGATACCATAAATGAGGTGGACACCAGAAGATCCCACACTCAGCATGAGTAGCCGAATGCGTGGCTGATCGTACCCCATCATGGCACTTTTCATTTAAACCTAAAAGTAATACTCAAATCAAGCTGTGAAGAGTAATATTACAACTGACAGTTCAGTCAAGTATGAAGGAAATTCTTCACCACTTTTGTTTTTAAAATAGAGATAGAATATAATGCTAAATGCCCTAAATGTAAGTATTATATTGTTATAGTAGCAACGAAAGTCCTGGACACCATTTCGATTAATATCCTCCCAAACTATTTTCCATCCCATTCAATACGACTGTAGATATTGGTAATAGACTACTATATCAATTTTATAGAAATGTTTTGAATATCATACCATATCTTGTTTATAACTTTCGATTATGTACGTGTGTGTGTGTGTGTGTGTGTGTGTGTGTGTGTGTGTGTGTGTGTGTGTGTGTGTGTGTGTGTGTGTGTGTGTGTGTGTATATAAATATATATATTCTGATTTTAAGTCAAGGCAATAGCTTGGATTAATATAATAACTGTTTTGCAATAAAACAATACCTGCTAATTTTTCAATTTCAAAAATCAAATTTCTTTAATGAGCACGCATATATCCGTCTTATAGGTTACACTTTATTTTAAATATTACAACAGGGGACCACCATAAACTTAACAGTTCCTCGAGCAGGAACCTCACTTCTTCATCCACTCCTCCTTTTCTTTCCTCTCTCGGATCACTTCATCCAGGTATGGCGTCAGGTAATGCACATCCTAACAAAGGAAGAGATGGATAAATTATTTTTGCTCCAGGATGCCTACACAGGCAGACTGCCAACATTGGAGTTTAAAGACTGTGTAAAGCAAATTCTGAGATTTGTTTCTCAACACATTACATGTTAGAAAATCATTGTTGAAAACCTGAAGAGACTGTATAACCATTTAATGTTGAATTGTGGAGTTACACTGTTTTTCTATTTTTCACGTTCAGGATTTTATGGACAGGGCTTAAATGGTACGTGATGAAGTAACCCTTAGCATTGCCCCGCCCCTAACAACCAGAGTGCAGTTGTGTCACTGCTTGTCACGCTCAATTACGCAATAAATTTGACAGTTATTAGAATTTGACAGTTATTATTTGACAGTTGAGAGATGCTCCGCCCGGTTCTACAGTTGGAAATAGCATCCACAGCAGTGGTCTGCTATACATAAATAACAGACCACAAAATGCCGCAATTGACCAAGCTGTGTAATAATAATAGAAGAAAATCCCACAAGGTGGAAACCCACCTCCTCATATTTGGTCCACTGGTCCTTGGGGAGGATCTGCTGCTTCATGGAGAGGTCCAGAGCTCTCTTCACCCTGAAGATCCTGTCGTTGTACGTCCGCTCTGGGATCCTCCTCAGTGCCTCCTTCACATCCGCGTCCTCATAGATGGTGTCATCGCGCAACAACCCTAAGATGGAGAAAACATACGGAGGCTGAAGGACAGTCAAGGGCAAGGCGGGGAGGAGTGGATCAAACGGGCTGTATTCAACACAATGACTACTTAGTTTTGTGCTTTATTTGTGTAGTTCAAATACTGATATTAAGAGTACTTTTAAAATAGGATTTTTCACCAAGTGGTTTATTAGTGTTACAAAGATGAGGAGGGAGGGAGAAAGCGAGTGTGTGTGTGTGTGTGTGTGTGTGTGTGTGTGTGTGTGTGTGTGTGTGTGTGTGTGTGTGTGTGCGCGGTGACGTTGCGATCCATTTCAACATTATGTTCAAACAAACTGGAATAGGCTTCCTTGTACGTATTAAAGGCATTTGCAAGTCAGACAGAACAGTATTCTTACCAATCTTGTTGAAGCCACACATGTTGTAGTACCATTTTCGGAATCCAACCAGGAGCCTGCCTGACGCCGCTATGAAATAAAACGTTTTTTAAAACATTAACATATTTAACCATCTTTCGTTGTAACCTGTCTAATTCAACCATAGACCACAGTGGCGCCACATTGTGGAGAACGCACAGCTTATCATCAAACTGTGGCACTGCGACAGCAATGTCACAGACTGTACTGTTCACATTGTTTAATCAGTGTAATATACACCTACACCTGCAAACACATTGTTTATGCAGACTGAGCAACGTGGTATAAAGGCAATCCAGCCAAGCAATTGTTGGTGTTTGACAGTTGTGGAGGAAGATAAACTGAACCTTGCACCTTGAAGTAACAGCAACACCTCACTGTCAGACTGAGGACCGCAGTCTGCACTACTGCTACAGTATACTACTCTATAGTACGAGCAGAGCAACTGTACCACTTGACCTTACATACGTTTATTACCTAGAGACATCAATACGTATCATAATAACAGTAATAATAATAATAAGTAGTAATAATAAGAGTCGCACACGTTTAAAGCAAGCAAGTTAACCTAGAATAGCAGACAGCTATTGCTCATTGACACGCCTTAGTCTCGAAACACACAAAATGTACATTTCAACAACATGAACGTGGCTTGTGGTGATAATGAGTATGTACCACAGACTATCACCACAGACTATCACATGTTTGGTGCATAGATGAGAGTTATTGGCTGTGATTAGCTGTGGCTAGCGCTAGCAAAGGTTAGCTAGCAGGGACATTGAGGACACACAAGAATTATTCACGATTTTGATATTCCCGCCAAAATATAAGCACACCTGTAGTTCATTTTTTCATTCACAAACATACACCAATGTTGTTAACTCAAAATATCCGTGACTGAATACTAAATATACGACAAAAAAGGAGAGGCTGATTTTACCTGGTGCCCTCGCCGCCATGATTACAACTCTGAGGACACGCGCGGGGGATTGTGGGTAAGGAAATGCATTGTGGGAAATGTGTGCTTCGATTCATTTTTTGGCGTCATGCTTCCCATCATCTCTCACTGTCTGCTCATCTGGTTTATGTCAAAGTGATGGGCAGACAACCGAGTAAACGGTAGAATCAGGTCTGTTATCTAAGGAATATAAGATGTGAGAATATGATTAAGAGAATATGATCAAGAATATAATGAAATGTAAATATAGTGTTTAAATAGGTCCACGCAAAACCTGGAGAACCATCATATACACAAATCAAGACCAAATTGTATTTAATCAGTTATCATTTATTCTTCGTTCATATACACAAATACACAAATTATTTGCCATCCACACTACAGATTATAGTCAGCCAACAGTGTTTTCCCTCCCAGTTCATGGATGGGTTTAACATTGTATCCATGTCTGCTTGTTCACGAGGGCCGCTGCATATGTCCACATATGAAACCGCATTACATCCTCACATTGTCTTCTGGAACATGAGGAAGTCATCGAATGTTGCCGAGGCAACCTCCGTGCAGAAAGCCTCGTCGGGCAGAGAGGCCAGGCGGTCCAGAGAGACGTAGTTGGGCTGGTCCGGGCAATACTGTGCCTTTCCCAGGTACTCCAGGAACAGATGCCGCTCTTTGTAACGCAACAACCTTGAATTGAAGACCTATTACGTAGACATGAGATGACAATTAACGATATTAATAGTGATCACAAGGTGGTGGCGTTAACCAATGCACAGCTGTATAATCTCAAACTAACAACATTAAACAAGTTATATACAGTTAGCCTCGGTAGCTGTGAGGTTCGCTAGTTGTGCCTGACAACAATGTCTGTGCTGGCTAACATTTCAACCAATAACACACTCTGGTTGTTCCATCACTTTTGCATGAGCCAACCGATTCCTGGATGATTCTTCTTCTTACATTTTGGCCCACATTACTGGTTCCACTTGGAAATCATATTTCGTATGATGAAGTGAATTGGCATGTGGTTATATGCTAATTCACACCGTCTTCAATGCCATGTCACATTGTGGAAACCTACTAAACAGGTGGTTCAGCCTACCTGTGGAAACTTGACAATAAGGTGTTGGGGCACCTTCATGGTGTTGTGGATGTAGTCAAATATTTGGGTAAGTTTCTTCTTGTTTGTGGTCAACACTTTAGGGACGAGAGTAACAATGTGCTGAATCTCATTGTCCTTGAACCCAAGTTCGAATTTGCACACCTGCAGAAATGAAAACATACATTACTTCAACATTGTACATCATATTTACAGCATATGCAGCATATAACTGTAAAGTAGTTTCAGTACCTTCAGAGTCTCCTTCACTGGTTCCAAACTGCCACAAAGTAATCTAGGAAGTCGAGATACAATATCCCGTGTCTGAAAGAAAAACATTAAACACACTTACACCATCACTCAATGTGTTTTGGGATTAAATACCGTGTGGATAATAGAGAAAGACAATCAGGTGTGATTTAATATAAAACATTTACGGGTGAATCTGTGAGAACGGGGCTTACTTTAGAAGGGTTGAGACCAAGTTGCTCCTGATAAAATCCCAGCCTGTTGTCCATCCTCTTCACACTGAAGTTGAGCAGATACGGAGCTCTGGTAACCATGGAGGCCACAGTCTCTGGGCTAAACTTTTTGGACTTCAAAAAATTCACCCTTACAAAACAAAGTGGGGAAGATGGAGGGAGACAGTGGGAAAGGTGACCCGGCTTGATTGACACACATATCGCTAGCATTCATTTTATAAATACTGCACTTAATACTTAATATCCACAGTTCTCCTTGTTATGGCATATGTAATTTAAACTGCAGGGTGCTTTTTATCTCACCTGGCCTGCAGGTTCTCCAGGTCTTCCTTGAGAATGAAGGGGTTGACAGAGAGGATATTAGCCAGACCCGAGTCTTCCACCCCAATCTGCTTGAGGAACAGCAGCCTCGGGACCACGTCCGTCTGGAAGTCCAGTTTCAGCAGCATGGTGCCCACGTTGGGCCGTTGCTCCAACTTCCAGAGCTTCACACCTGGGGAAAAGGTTGACAACATAACTCTAAAACGGTCTTTTTTGTAAATATATATAGACCAGAATATGAGTCTCCATAATGCCAAGACCATCCACAATATTGACCTTTGACCAATGACAAAACAATCACCCTCAAGGCTATCTCATCCACTAAATGTTTGGTCAATGTCAAACAACACGTTTCCATCCAATATGTTTGACCTTGTTGGTGTCAAACGCACGCGTGGGAAGTTAAACATCTCCATATGGAGGTACCTAGCTGTACCAGCTTGTTGAGCGTCTCGGACTCGTTCACGTAGTCCCGGAGACTGGAGGACTCAAACGGCAGGGTGGAGGGAACCACTGCAGTACGTGTTGCGTCTCCATCGCCGACCTCCTCCGAAGCACCGGGATACACGGCTACAGCCAACAAATGCATACAAATGAGACAACATACTTCCAGACACATCCAGTACTCTTCTATGATTGGCGTATACACAAAGTTAAAGGCATTTATATCTACCCAATCTCGTGTCAGTGTCGGTGTCGGTGTCAGTCATGGGCAGGGCATCTCTGATGTGTGACAGTGCATGGCTGTGTTCTTGCAGGGGGTCGGTGCTCCTCCACTCTGCCCCTCTGTCCCCTTGCTCAGGGCCAGCATTGTAGCCGCTGTAATAACGACAACCCCCCGGTTGCCTCGTCGTCTGTCTTGTGTGAAATGTAGACCGGTTCCCAGCAATAACGTTGGTTTTAACGGCTGTCCTCACCCCTGCTTCGCGGCTCTGGACGTGAGCTGAGACCAGCAGGGAGACCCGCCAGGTGTTTGACCGGAAATGACCGGCGCACCCACGACAAAGCTGCACGCAAGACGTGGCCATGGCAACGACCTATAGGGCGTGAATAAAGGTGCATGTTAAAACATCAGCATCAGTGATGCTATTGTATTGTAATGCACCGACATTACATGACGTCCCTTTTGAATTTAAAAGCAATCATCAAAACTTGCTGGCGGTTTTCTCCTGGACACAGGAGTTCATGAGTTCATGAGTCAAGTTGGTGTCCTTGGACTACATAGCTGAGGATTGCAGCAACATAAGTAAATAAAAACGAGGTTGGCATAGATGCTAAATAAATTATACCGTTTATTGAGAAATAATGGACATGAACACATACCCTAAATGAAAATACTGCCTGGTTAATCCATGAAACAGGCTAGTCGGTGATCAGGATGAGCGTTGTTCACGTGCCGGATGTGTTGGCGGAAGTGGAATAAACCAGTTCCGTTTCTCGAGGCTGATATCATTTGTTTGTATTACAACATATACATATAAAATACATTATTTTTTAATGAAAATACATGAACTGTACCTTTTCCTTGTTTTCTTGAACTATTGGTTAAATGTGTCTGCTAAATATGTTGCCAGACCACCTTCATGGCGCATTACCGCCCCACACTGGACTGGAGGTTTCATTACTGGTCTGGCTGTAGCGTCATAGACAGATATACGCACATACGAAAGAAAGAAAGAAAGAAAGAAAGAAAGAAAGAAAGAAAGAAAGAAAGAAAGAAAGAAAGAAAGAAAGAAAGAAAGAAAGGGAGGGAGGGAGAGAGAGAGAGAGAGAGAGAGAGAGAGATGGGGGGGTTGGGGGGTGAGACAGAGAGGGAGAGACAGAGCACAGAGGGAGAGAGACTGTGAGAAATAAAAGGATGGGCAGAGAGAGATGAAAGAAAGAAAGAAAGAAAGAAAGAAAGAAAGAAAGAAAGAAAGAAAGAAAGAAAGAAAGAAAGAAAGAAAGAAAGGAAGGAAGGAAGGAAGGAAGGAAGGAAGGTAGACAGACAGACAGACAGACAGACAGACAGACAGACAGACAGACAGACAGACAGACAGATAGATAGATAGATAGATAGATAGATAGATAGATAGATAGATAGATAGATAGATAGATAGATAGATAGATAGATAGATAGATAGAAAGAATGAATGAAACACCTGTTTCCTTGAGAAAGTTAATTACATTTAGATGCAATTATTTAGATGTAGATGCGCATAATAATACACAGGCTGTCGGACACTTTTAACACCAATCTGAGCCTGTCAGTGGCAAAACAAGCCCTTTTAGAGGACGTACATTGACGGCTATATATAGCCTTGCCCCTATAGCTTTACATTGCTGCCGTTTCGCCACTGACGGCTGAATCTCGATACTGGACCAATTTCAACAATTGTCGTCAGCATAAGTCAATGAGACCCAAAATTCTGACATTATAAAATGGGGTCCAGGTAAAAAATAAAAAAAATCCCTAAGTTTCCTTTAACCGTGCCCCTATTTCTATGAGGGCATTGATTTTAACCCTACAATGGCAGTTCACCAATCTCTATAGAGCAGGTGCCAACTGCCAATACACATTTATTAAAGCTATTTATTACTCGTTCCCCATGTTCATTATATCTGGGCTACATCGAAAAAAATACCGCCCTATTAGTTTGACGCTTCAAGCTGTTCCGCTTGTTCCCCAAGCACAACCTGCTTGACCCACGCAGGCTGTGAAAGACAGGTTTTTCTGCCTTATCCCCATGTTACGAAATCCACATCTATACAGAGGAGACACATTCATGCTTCTATGACTTGTGACGTGAGTCTATCAGTAACTATGCCCTCCATTTGTGTGTGAGTGTGATGTCAGTGCAATGGGTCTGTAGTTATCTGGATCAGGTGATGGGCTTGGCACTGTAACTAAGTACGTGCTCTCACTCATGAAGTGAACTCAGCCCATTTGGCCTGTGTCCCACTGAGTGAACAGTGTCCCCAACACTGCCAACACTGTCCCATACTATAATGCTGTAGCCAACTCTTTACGGACAGCTCTTTAAGAAGTCACTTTTGTTGTTAATCAGTGGGTCTACATAGTACGTTGTTGTCTTGTTATCTTATATCAGGATTAGAGACCCTGTCCACACCCAGTCCACACATCACCACGGAGAAACAGGCTATTCATGACAGGAGCGTTGTACCCACGTGCCGGATGTGGTGAATGTGGACCAAACCAAAACTTCTGTTTCGTGTGGGTGATAACCAAACAAAAAAGTTGTCGTTATATTTGCAACAAGAATACAATACATACTTCTTCATTTTTTTTAAGAAACACGTCAGACGTACCTTTCTCTTTGTTTTCTTTAACTATTGCTTTAATATATAAATGTTTGTTTGCGGCTCACGTCCTCACGCGGACACCCCTCCTAAATATGTGGGATTCCGGTTGCCTCGCCATTGACGCATCTTTTTGTATTCTCCCCCTTTTATACAGCGTATGGCTCTGCCCTGTTTTACTATTTTAAACCGGTGGTCCAGGTACTGCAACTCATATTTTGCTGTTTTGGTGTTATTTTATTTTTCCAGCAGAAAAATGGCGCCCACTGTTTCATCCCCAACTCTCCGTAAAGAAGATGCGGACTACAACTTACACTTCCGTATGATAAACGAGCAACAAGTGGAGGACATCTGCCTTGACCTGTTCTATAAGCCGCACACCATTACGCTTTTAACCCTGTCTGTGCTCAGTTTGATGTACTTTGTGTTTGTCAGGTAAATCACACTTTTAAACTGATTCATATTTATGATCCCCCCCCCCCCCCCCCCCACCCACCCATCCATTGTATGTAAACAACTGTTAAATAAATGTCATACTTTTGACGTGGTTGCCAGGGACGACGCCCACCCTGACAGTAACCTGAGAGTGGGCGTCCTGGTGGTCGTCTCTTTCTTCCTGGTCATCAGTGTCCTGACTTTCCCTAACGGTAAGGACTGTAACCTATACACACATTTCTGTAATAAGGGGATTTTGGGCAACACCTTTCTGACTTTTTAATCTGTAAAGTTGTATTAGGTTTGTTAGGCTTGAGGGGACACCCTCGTGTAATACACAATAAATACACAACAACATGACTTTGTAGAGATATGATGCTCTTGGAGTTATGATGATGCTTCCAGTAAGTTCACCAATGCTTGACAATTATGATTGCTTTTTTTTTTGTTTTAGGTCCATTCACGAGGCCACATCCAGCAATATGGCGCATTGTTTTCGGTGAGAACTAGTCCATCTTGCAACCAACTCAAACTTTCAATCATGTCAGATCATTACAAATCATTCCCCTCTGGGCCTAATTCATCTAATGTAATTCATCATCAAATTGTGGCTTGTTGTAATGTTGCTGTCTCTTTCCCGTTATCTTCTGGACAGGTTTGAGTGTCCTTTACTTCCTGTTTCTTGTCTTCCTCCTCTTCCTTAACTGGAGCCAAGTGAAAGCCTTCATGTATTGGTTGGACCCCAACCTGCGCTATGCCAGACGGGAGGTCGATGTCATGGTATTGTCATATTTATGGAGTCAGAATAGTGTCATCATTCAAACCTGAAAAAAAAGGTTTCAAAGGCTTGTAAGTCTGTGTTTGAAAACTCAACACCTTGTAAAAAAGGTTTTGCACCACTGAAAAAAGAGATTATAGCCTGAAAAAAAAAAGTCAAACATCTGCAAACATGATTTTGTGTTCTATTTTATCTTCTTCATCATTTTAACCAACACATTTTCAAAGCTAAAATGTTTTCACAAACACATTTTCAAAGTTTAAAAATGTTCACCAGCGCATTTGCAGAGTTTCAAATCTGACACTGTTCTAACAGTGTATTACTTTGTTTCCCGGTTTCGAAACCTTGTAGATGGGATTCTGCAAACAGCTGTTCAAACATTGAGAAATACGTTTTGAAAGGTTGAATATTTATTTTTAAAAACTTGTAAAGGTGTAAATTTACACCATTGCAATGTATTTTTTCAGAACTTAATTTTCAGCACTGACTTTTCAGAGATTTGACCACACGGGCGCAAGCTTGCGAGTCACGTGATTATTGACACTGTTCTGACGCCGTTCGTTTTGAAACTCCTTTAGCTCAAAGGTCTGAAAACGTGGTTCTGAAAAAAAGGAGAAAAAAAACCTTCCTGGGGGCGGGACCATCTTGCTCTAAACCTATTGGTTGCTCTCTGCTGAGGCACAGTCCAATCACATGCGCCGTTGACCGGGCTGTGCGGGATTGACAGTGCTCTGCCGATGACAAGAATAACAAGCGACTTGCGTGGTTGATTGTGTTGTCTATTTTCTGGAACCATGGCTGGTAGACAGGCGAGCAATTTTATTCTGTATTGTTTGCGTTCTAACCACCCGCGAGCCTCCTGCGGCTCGCCAAGCTGTAATTTGCAACACGTTCTCATCCCAACTCGTAATATACCGACGGTTTGTCACGCCCCTAGACGTGATACTGACGCAAAATGTACCCTCCCGCGTCTGTGTGAAACGATCTGTGTGAAACAATCTCATAAACCCGTTCGCGGTGGTAAGAGACGAGCAGAGTCTACAGCGTCCGCTCGCAGAACAGAGTCTACAGCGTCCGCAGTCTACTGTGAAACAATTCACTCCATAAAGGATTATGGTTAGGGTTATGGTTAGCGTAATCTATCACCGTGACCGGGTTATTATTGGAGTGAATGGACGCTGTAGACTAATTTGTGGCTCGCATGGCATAAATAATAGTCATACTTTGCGGTCACGTGACTACCATGGATACCTGGAGGGCAACAAACGCTGGCAAAATGGCGACGAACAACGGCCAACCAGGGGAATTGCAGCCTTGCAGATTTCCGATACTTAAATAAATCAACTATTTAGACCATTTGTCACAAAATGTTAAAATTAGATATGAAGAGAAGATAAACATACTCGGAACTTGTGATCCATACACAGCACCCGCTGATGTAGGTTATTCATTGCTTTGAAGCTGGCAAAGACTCTACCAGATCGTGAAACGATCTGGGGGTTCTCATAAACCCGTTCGCGGTGGTAAGAGACCAGCAGAGACTACAGAGTCCGTTCACTCCAATAATACCCCGGTCACGGTGATAGATTACGCTAACCATAACCCTAAACATAACCCTTTATGGAGTGAATTGTTTCACAGTAGACTGCGGACGCTGTAGACTCTGCTCTGCGAGCGGACGCTGTAGACTCTGCTCGTCTCTTACCACCGCGAACGGGTTTATGAGATTGTTTCACACAGATCGTTTCACACAGACGCGGGAGGGTACATTTTGCGTCAGTATCACGTCTAGGGGCGTGACAAACCGTCGGTATATTACGAGTTGCGATGAGAACGTGTTGCAAATTACAGCTTGGCGAGCCGCAGGAGGCTCGCGGGTGGTTAGAACGCAAACAATACAGAATAAAATTGCTCGCCTGTCTACCAGCCATGGTTCCAGAAAATAGACAACAAAATCAACCACGCAAGTCGCTTGTTAGTCATCGGCAGAGCACTGTCAATCCCGCACAGCCCGGTCAACGGCGCATGTGATTGGACTGTGCCTCAGCAGAGAGCAACCAATAGGTTTAGAGCAAGATGGTCCCGCCCCCAGGAAGGTTTTTTTTTCCTTTTTTTCAGAACCACGTTTTCAGAGCTTTGAGCTAAAGGAGTTTCAAAACGAACGGCGTCAGAACAGTGTCAATAATCACGTGACTCGCAAGCTTGCGCCCGTGTGGTCAAATCTCTGAAAAGTCAGTGCTGAAAATTAAGTTCTGAAAAAATACATTGCAATGGTGTAAATTTACACCTTTACAAGTTTTTAAAAATAAATATTCAACCTTTCAAAACGTATTTCTCAATGTTTGAACAGCTGTTTGCAGAATCCCATTTACAAGGTTTCGAAACCGGGAAACAAAGTAATACACTGTTAGAACAGTGTCAGATTTGAAACTCTGCAAATGCGCTGGTGAACATTTTTAAACTTTGAAAATGTGTTTGTGAAAACATTTTAGCTTTGAAAATGTGTTGGTTAAAATGATGAAGAAGATAAAATAGAACACAAAATCATGTTTGCAGATGTTTGACTTTTTTTTTTCAGGCTATAATCTCTTTTTTCAGTGGTGCAAAACCTTTTTTACAAGGTGTTGAGTTTTCAAACACAGACTTACAAGCCTTTGAAACCTTTTTTTTCAGGTTTGAATGATGACACTATTCTGACTCCATACATATTGTCTTGTCTCTCATTTATAGATTTAAATATTGTACCACCTCTGCAGTTGTTGTATTGCAACAAATTACTTTTTCGTTTACCATTTTATTTACTTGCTATAGAATTCATTTACTTCCTTTTTTCCCTTATTCGTTCTTTGCATTGACATAACATGTTTTTGTATAAAAGATTTCATTGACACTTTAAAATACATGTTTGTTCTATTTGTCATTCATATTTTCATCAATCCAACACCACTCTTCACAGGAATATGCTGTGAATTGTACAGTGATCACATGGGACCGTGTCATGAGCCATTTTGACATCTTTGCATTTGGCCATTTTGTTGGCTGGGCTATTAAAGCGCTGGTCATTCGTAGCTACGGCCTCTGCTGGACCATCAGTATAACTTGGGAACTCACAGAGGTAAGTCTATGTCTGTAGAGGAACATTTGATTTAAAGCAATGGTTCTCAAAGTGGGGTCTGTGGCGTATTGCCAAGGGGTCCGCAAAATAATGAATAAAACTCCTACATAATTGATCTAAAATAAAACAAGAATACCTTTGAGATAATTACTCATGGTGTCATTTTTTTCAAGGGGGATATAAGTTGAAAGTTAATTGAGCCAGTAGGGGGAGCACAAGATTTCCAATGCATGTTATTAATACATTTCCTGGCAAGTAGTATAGTAAATATTTTTTGGGGTACATTTCAATGGGTAAGATTCAGGTTGCAAACTATAACAATGGTAGCGGTCCTTGTCCATTCTAAGGAGTCCCCGGCTTGAAAAAGATTGAGAACCCCTGATTTAAAGAACAGTTCTGTATTGACCTTTCAATGAGGCAATCAGTGTTGAATCAGCATAGTACAGTGTAGTACAGCGCAGTGTTGAATCAGCTTAGTAAAGCCCATTTCCGATTACAAAATGTCCATCCAAATGAGAATAAGCATTCTTTTAATTGTCTTATTGGAATTCACCTTTCACAAGTCTGTGTAATTTAACTGAACATACTACAGACCGTGCCTGTCAGCTAAATTCCTCATAAATAAACAGTGTGAATAGGGATGATTGTTCATGACACAAGGCATTACCCATTACCATGACCTCTTAAATTGTAGACTGAAAGTGGAATTATGAGAGTTAAGAGTTAGTAAGTGTCTAGTTCCAGCTTTAATTGACCTAAAAATGGTCAAGGGCAAGTGTGGTTCAAAATGACTTGTGTGTCATATCACGGTTTGTCGACATGCCATGTTTCCCCTCTCCCCAGTTGTTCTTCATGCATCTCCTGCCTAACTTTGCCGAGTGCTGGTGGGACCAGGTGATACTGGACATCCTGCTGTGTAATGGAGGAGGCATCTGGCTGGGCATGACCGTGTGCCGCTTTCTGGAGATGAGGACCTACTGCTGGGTCAGCATCAAGTCAGTGCTTGGTTACTTTGTTTGCTTGCTGCTCTCTTGCTCCCCTCACCCCTGAAAGTCATCCTGTAGCATGTGTGTTTCCACAGGGATATCCATACCACCACGGGGAAGATAAAGAGGGCCGTGCTTCAGTTCACCCCAGCCAGCTGGACTTATGTGCGCTGGTTCGACCCAAACTCCTCTTTCCAGAGGCTTGCTGGCATTTACCTCTTCATGATCCTCTGGCAGGTATATTTGGACCTTTTTGACTAACTCATAACTAGGTATTTCGTTATTATTATTTTAACTTGATCTTTTATAATTTGACCACTTATTCATTTGTTGATTATATTTATTCAGAATATTTATTCTTATATTCTATCAATTAATGCTTGATGATGTCCTGCATAGCCATATGTATTCTCTGTCGTTCTCCATTGTGTGATTGTTTTGTTTATTTTTTATTCTGGAAAGCACCACAAACCGTCCATTTGTTCCCCCTCCTCGTCTCCCACAGCTCACCGAGTTGAACACCTTCTTCCTCAAGCACATCTTCGTCTTCCAGGTGTCTCACCCGCTCAGCTTGGGCCGCATCTTTATCATGGGAAGCATCACTGCTCCCACCGTGCGGTATGTGCATAGCCATGCGTTTCACAGCCATGTGCGTGTTAATGCAGCTGCATGAAAAGCATGAAACCCCTCCCCCCCCCTGATGTGTGTTTTCTCTACATTGCAGACAGTATATGCATACTTGACGGACACTCGGTGTAAAAGAGTGGGAACACAGTGTTGGGTGTTTGGGTAGGTCCTTCTCAACATTATGGTTTTATTCATCATGTAAGATATTAATGGACAATGCATATGTTTACAACCAAAAGAAACATCTCTCATCTCCTGCCAGTTCTCCCTGGAATTGTCTTGTCATTGGTCGGTCTGAGGTGTTACATCTCACTGAGATGTCATTTCAGATGCTTATCTATAGCTGATGCAATGAAGTGTTTTTGCCAAGAGAGGGCGCTATTGCCGCGATCCAATGTATACATACCAATATAATATTATTTTCCCTAAATTAAACATGTAACATTTCATCATTTCTTTTATTAACAGTGCTCTTTCCTTCCTGGAAGCTTTTGCCTGTGTCAAGTTTGGGACAGACCTGTTCTGCAAAACATGTATCCAATTTGTTCTCCTATGGCTGTTTTGTCTGGTAAGTGCCTGGTAGGATATATTCTGCCCTTAGGAGAACTGGTTTCAAATACATCCATGCTGTGTAATGTGTGTTAGGCTATAGACACCGTATAACTTCAACCGGTGAGTTCTGGGTACTAAAAGTTTTAGTTTTATCTGCAAAAAATGGAAGAGAACAGGGAAAATGTAACCAAGTGCAATGTGTTGAATTAATGTGCTCTCTTTATGTTCTTTAAATCCTCCAGGCAGTCATAACACTGCTCTGTTTATATGGGATGGTGTGGTATGAGCAGAAGAAAATGGAGGTAAGACATTTTTTTGTCGGTGAGTTTGTTGCTAGTATATACATTTTCCCCGTAGCCAATCAAAAAATTGGCATGCCTTCACAGTAGAAATAGTCGGTTAGTGTTCAATTGGGGGTTCAAACCATATGTCATTGACTTTTTTTCTCTCCATGGAGGTCTCGAGCAACGGGGACCGTGATTTAAACAACACCACTGACCCCTGTGGTTCCCTCCAAGACGGCATTTCAGGTCAGTTGTATTCATGGTCACAACAAGCCATACTGTGCTGTATTCTCCATATTGACTTTAAACTACAATGCCCCCCCGCCTCTCTCTCTATCTCTGGCACAGACAAGGGGCTTCCCAACAGTAGCACACTATCAACAACACAAAGGGAGAACCTCAAGGAAGAAGCCGACGGCGAACGACGACAGAGGGAAGAAGTTATAGAGAG
>JAOPHQ010001906.1:0-36787 GCA_030340625.1 Merluccius polli | reverse complement strand
TACATCTATGTAGGGCTGGGCGATATGGCCAAAACTATCAACTGTCACGATATAGGTCATTTAATATCTCGATAACGTATGTCATGATACTGCATGTTTTCTGATAATTCAGTAATTAAATAGTCGATATAAAATAACCACATGGTAAAGTTTATTTTTGTAAACTCCTGTGTGAATTAAGTACTTTACTGTAATGCAGCCTTTAAAACCAGGAAAAGCTATATCACAATATTAAAATATCCAAAATCTAAGATGACTAGTCTTGTATCACAAGATGGATATAATATCGATATATTGCCCAGCCCTACATCTATGTGCTATTCTGCCATATCACCTGCACAGCTCCTCCTCCAGAGTTTGACGACCACATCATCAATATTTGCCATGCAGATGATTGTTCTGAATCAGATGATGGTTCCTCTGATAGAGGGATTCTCTTCCTGGTACTAAATGCATATGTGGCCACACAGGCGTTTCCTCAGAGGGGAAGGTGGGTGGCGTTGGTGGGTTGTGATGGATCTGTCAAAGTTGCCCTACGCTGCTTGATGGAGAGAAGAGGAATGGTAACTCTCAATGGTCATAAAAGCTCAGAGAGTTTCCAGAAAAACGGTATGTGGTCTGTTAAGGATGTGAATCTATTACTTATTAATATATTTTTTTCTTTCTTACTGTGACAAAAAGTACATTCCTTCATGTCTTCATTCTGATGCTTGATTTTCATTTCATGTAGTGGTCATGAATGTCCACATAGGGCAGTATCTCCATGTCTTTACTCCTGACTCAGTCTACAGTCAATTTGCTTGCTATGCAAAATTAAAGCATTTAAAACAGGCTCGAGATTTACAGAAAATACAGAATAGACCATTTTGAGTTTTGTTTCTAACTTTTGTTTAAGAACTACAACTAACACTATTTGTTAAACCAGTGTCAAGTTTAAGTATATTTTAAACAAATTGCAATATATTTGAATTATTGAATTCTCCACTCATCAATGTATAACATATTTAAACTCTTGCTCCTAGGTGCAGCAGGCGGATGCTGTGGTCCTATTCGGGGCGGGGCCAAGCGGAGGTCCCGCCCACTTGGGTTAAAACCAGGGCGGCTGCCTGTCATTCACTGCACCTCTGTGTGGACCTCAGGTACAGCAAAAGCCACAGGTGTCGAACGACAACAACCACACAATGTTTGTTTTGTGACATGTCACCAAACTGAAGACCATTGACATTTGCATGTATTGTTTTTCTGTTTGTTTATTAAGATAAACATGATGCAGAGAGGATGTCACAGAATGGCATGGCACACCTTACAGCAGCATACAGAATGCAGGTATGTCTTGTGCACTCATCTTGATTTTGACCAACTTTCCCTGCTGCTCTTATTTCTTATTGGTCAACCCATTATCAGGGTACCCGTAGAGGTATTAAGAGTATTTAAACCTAAGTCTAAAATGTTAATTTAATGTGTATACTTGTAAAACAATTCTAGGTTGAAGATTTGTCATTTACCTACACGCTGTTGGGCCGTGAAATCGGTGTTCAATTGTGTTTCTAGTGCTATTAAAAAGGTATTAAAAAGCCTTTTCCCTGGATGAAACCTGCATGTACCCTGATTGTTGTTGTTGTTTCCAACCCCATCAGAACGTAGTGCTGGGAGCTGCCGCTGGCTCCAGGAGCAGCAGTACAAGGCCTGGAGCTTACGCAGTCTGAAGCTGCAGCCTCTCACTCCCGTTCCCAGGTACACCACAGGACTGTCGGATGCACACTCTCCCAAACAGCCCCAACAGAGGGCTGTGGCCCCAAAACATTTCACATTCATGAAAAGGTTTCAGTTAAAGCAACAGATTAGATTAGACAGAGAGAAGATGGTGTTAATAAGTAAAAGATCCATAGGGTGGCATTTCAGTAACTACACAATCTTTTACTGTTATTTAAAAATGGCTTGAGGTCCTCTGATGGTCCATCATCATCCCTGACCAGACCTCTGCAGTCAAGCATTGGAAGAAGCTCCAGAACACACTACAGCTTCATGATTTTGTCTCCTGGAGAGTTCAAAGCTCTGATTTAAAAAAACTGTCAAACTGAAGAGAGCAGTTGCTATTCCTAAACTGTAGTATGTATCTGTTGTCCCTTTTTTTTATCATGCTCTATGTTCCTTCATTGTTCCTAGTCTGTTTTGACATGCTCTATTCTATAATTGTGTAACCTTGTACTGGTGTGCTTTCTTGGCCTCGAAAAAGATATTTTAATCTCAAGGTACTTCCTGGTTAACTAAACGTTAAATTAAATAAAAAGTTGCTACCCCCTGTAGTAATAACAACTTTATCTGACCAAGCTGTTTGGTTTTTGCGTTTCCCCTCCCCTGCTCCTGCAGTGACATAGCAATCTCCCGGGCCCAGGCCCCCAAGCCAGTGCAGCAGCTGGCCATGGAGATCGGCCCTGCTGCCCAGCGAGCTGGAGGCCTACGGCAGGAACAAAGCCAAGGTCCGTCTATCCCTGCTGGACCGGCTGCACGCCGAGCCCCGACGGGAACTACGTGCTGGTGGCCGGTGTGAGTCTGGCACAGCCGACACAATCGGTTCTTTAAATTCAGAGAGAGCCATTTTGGAAAAATCAATCATTGAGGAAGTGCTCTATATGAATGATGAGTCTACCATGAGGGGAAAGAAATTCCTGTCCTGAGTCATTGGTCTTTTTTTGTCTTTTATTATATAAAGGTTATGTGTCTCTGAAGAACGTGCTTTATCACAGCTTCGGTGTGTCCTGGTAGTCCTTGTATATCGGCTTTCACAAACAAAGTAGAATTTAGAAAGAACAAATAGAAAGAATTTGTCCTCATTTCACAACATTTTATATCGGTTTTCAATTAATATGTGAATCCCCTGCTTTTCTTGCCAAATCTCTCTCTCTCTCTCACTCACACCTCTCACACACACACACACACACACACACCACACACACACTTGGAAAAGGCCCTCCCTAGTGGGGTCGATTTATTCCATTCCCATGTGGTAGCAGGCTGTTGTGGAGAGAATTGATTACCCACAGTCCTTTGCGAATGATGTCAGCGTTTGTCGTGTTTCAACACTCTGCTGCAGCTGGACAACAACAACAGGGTCTGTTTCCTGCTCATGAGATAACTGTGATTGTCAACGATATAAACCGATAAACCATGTTCATAATGACGTTGGGACTAGCAGCAATCCGCAGTGAATCAGATTTTTGCAGGCGTATGTTGTAGCGATGACAATACCTTGCATTTGAACATGACGTGATGACGAAAGACAAAAAGCGGCATTATAATTGTTCAAAGGGCAAAGCTCCCAAATGCCATTTCATGTAACTCACTGAGTATTAAAATGATCGTTTGTTAAAAGTGGAACAAGAGACACAAAGACCCTCATTGACTGTCTCCTTCGGTGTCAGACTAGAGCCACCTCGGTGTACAGACTTGGGGAATTGGCCATGGGTCTATGTGTGACTTTCATAGTCGAATAAATCCAGTAGAAGTTGAGATGAATGTTGTGTGAATGTTTTCTCTTGGATATAACTTAAGGGGCCATGAAGTCTTGTTCATGGTGTGTGTGTGTGTGTGCGTGTGCGTGTGTTGGGGGGGGGTTGAGGAGCACACAACTGCCTTTGACCTCCAAAGTACACCGAAGGAGGTGTGGGTCGTCATGGGAACGGCTCCACACACCTATTCACACGCTGACATACTTACAGGCCTGGCCTGTGTTTGAAACGGTGGTTCTATATTCACCCCCATTCACCCCTCCATCCCACATTCCTGTGCACACGCTCTCGTGTGACGGACGCTCCGGGGGTAATTTGACGGTAATGTTCTCTTTCACTTGCCTGCCATACATTTACACACACACTGACACGCGCATACACAAACTCACACAGACTCACTGACACACACAGTGTGTTCCTCACGGAGACGGCCGGGTTCCCCAGGCACCCCCCCCACCCCCATATAACACACACACACTCTCTTGAGCAGCGAGAGGGGGGGCATTTCTAGCCAGCAATAGGCATGCCTTTGAGTGTCGCTGCAAGGAAACGTCGTGTCTGACCCAAAAGAAAAAAGTGCGAGAGAGAGAGCGAGACTGGGGGGGGGGGGGGGGGGAAGAGGGATAGGAGGAGGTAACGAGAGGGTCTGAGTGAAAGTGTCTAGAGATAAATGGAACGGAGACCCTTCAAAGCCTTCTTTCTTCTCCTCCATCGCTGTCCCCTTTTCTTCATTTCACCCCCACTCCCCTTCACCCTCTTTCTCTTTTTTTTTTTTTTTTTTTTCAATCTGTAAGACGCGTCCAGACATCCCTTTACAAACCCCCATTTATTTATCTGCTCTATCCTAAGGAGTCATGCTTAACATGCTGTGCGCTTTTTTTTATGCCACAAAACTGAATGTGATTGCAGTCCATGGAGTCGGATGCCATCGATTTATGCTATGGATGGCAACAACACGCAAACAAAACACATACACAAACACCTCCAATAACTAGCCTAGACTTCGACGCTATGACCTCCAATCTGCATTTGTTTTCCCTCTCTGCATTGCAGTCGGCTCTAATAAGATGCATATATAATGAGACATTAAAGGAAACGTCTTTCTCTGTTGTGTTTTTGTTTTTGTTTTTATGGCAGCATAACACCGACACCGCTGGGTGAGGGTAAGAGCACAGTCGCCATTGGTCTGGCCCAGGCCCTCTCCGCCCACCTCAAGCTCAACTCCTTCGCTTGCCTCAGACAACCCTCCAGGGGCCCACCTTCGGGGTGAAAGGTCAGCGACCAATGTTTTTGTTAATGGGTGGATACCTGCTCTTTTGAACCAGGCCCAGGTTCTTTTCCGTTGTTGTCGTTGCTGGGGGCTCATGAAGGGGCATGTGGCCTGGTTGGGCGGGGGGGAACCGTGTTGCGTTGGGGTCCAACCGCAGGACTTGGAAGGGTCCCCCTGCTGGGTGAGCCAATGAGGTTTGAGCATTCGTAGTGCGATGCTCGGAAACAGAGGTAAATCATTTTTCACCTGGAGCAAAACAGAAAAACATGCGCGTGGGTCAGCATGAATGACCATCTTTGTTTACACAGATACACAAGTATTATAAATGTAAGTAGGGATGTTAACATTAACCGTTAACCAACTATATGATTTTTCACCGAGAAAACACATCAGTTAAGCGGTAAAAAAAACCCAACTAATTATGAAATAAATCCTTACATTCCTTACATTAAATACAATGAAAACATGTCCGACCAAACATCTGGAAGATGGTCCACTCAAGCATTTTGTTGTTGTTACATTTATCCGACTTTTTATCAGACATGCCCACTTATTTCACGTAAATGTAAACTGCTGTAATATGTTGTCACTTAAGGAGGCTAATATGTTAAGTATTTTTTTGGGCTGGTGCTAGTGCTGGTTCGCAGTAGGTTCAACTTGCGAACCTTCTCAAAACCGGGTTTGCTTTTCCACAGGCTAGAAAGCCACATCATTACATCACTGTACACGTCTGTATACGTCTCTGCTTTCCCAGAAGCGTTAGCGTCAACTTCGAGCACAATAACAACAATAACGGCGGACTACATCGTCTCTTTACAAATGTTGCTCCTGGCTTTGCGAGCCTACATTGGCATCCAAACACGACTGGTACAACACATTTGTGCTGCTCGTCTTGATTGCTACGGACGGGCGATTAGGATATTGTAACCGGCTGTTCATAGGTTCGCCTAATTGGTTTCATAAGAAAATAATAAATGCACACAGAGCATCCAGTTGAACATCAGTCAAATGCTTTATTATCACTCTTTTACTCTCTCTCTCTCCCCGGGGCTCTCCGCCCGCTCCTTTCTCCTACGGCAAACTGAGCTATACAATCAAAATCTGTTACAATAGTAATCGATGCGATTCCATAGTGAAGCCATGTGGTTTTAACGTCACAACGTTTTAGTTGGTCTTGTTGGTCACGATAATCCCACCCCCAACCCCTGACGTCCAGCGGTTCTTGGTTTTAGACCAGCAAAGAGTTGGTATCGCTCTGGAACCAGTTTTCCTGGCCGAGAGACGTTTTATTTTGACTGTCGAAATGCAAAAAAACTGGTTTGAGATTAGGCACCGTCTCCGAACCGTCTCTAGAACTGCCTTTGGTGGACAAGGGGTATGCGTGTACTGGCCCTGGGTGTGGAGAGGGGGTCTTTTAAAGATGATCTCATTCTCCCCCTGCTACTCCTCCTCTGCATGTATCATGTCATGTCCCTCCTCCTGTTGTCTCATCACTGCATTCCTACTCCTGTGTTCCTAGGGGGAGCAGCCGGGGGAGGCTATGCCCAGGTCATCCCCATGGAGGAGGTAAGAGAGAGACACTGCCTAACCCAATAACCCCCTTCCCTTCCCTTCTCATCCTACCCTGCACTACACTCTCAGCTGAGATGCTGAGGGCTGGCTTCAAAGACTTGCAAACACACACACGCACATGCACACTCAAGCAGGCATGCTAACTGTGCCACAACAGAACGGCGCCCGTGACCAAAGGCACTGCCCCGTGGCGAACAGGGGCCCCAAGACTGGCCAATGAGACGGCGTCTTTTTCTTGTACCAAAACACAACCACCCCTGCCCCCCCCCTCCTCTCCATCCAATTCCCACCATGGGCCTTTTAAACTAAGTTAAAAAGGCTTTTTTATTATTAAATGGTTATGAGTTATGTGTCATAATATTTTCACAAACATGTGGGGCGTTAAATCCGAGTGGGTGGAGTGACTTTGTTATTTTACGCCAAATGGTGTTGTTTGAGGCCGGGCCTGGCGGGTGTAGTTTTAGCACTACCCCCCCCCTCGCCCCGCGCTCTCGTCTCCCTTTTCTTTGTGCACCAGTCACTGCCGCCAGCGAAACAGCATGATACGCCTTCACTTTCCCCAAGCTAATGGGTAATAAATGCATGTGGTCCTCTTTCATATGGTAATGTTGATGTTGATGTAATGTTAAGGTGGCCCAAGATGATCATCTAAAAAATGTAATTGTCCTCTCTTGGGTCACCATACTCCTGTACTCTGAGTTACTGTAGTAGCACTGTGTGAGTTGCTGTAGTCATACTGAACAGTAGTTTATAGGGGTGGGAATAAAAACGGTTCACTAAAGTATCGCTATTTCTTTCGATTTGTAATCGACTTATTATTATTATTATTTATTTATTTTTTAACAATGTTTGTTTTCACATTAAATGCATACAATAGCTACGCTACATCAACAGTAGCATGTAACCTAACCGTCCCTTAAACCCTCCCAATAGATCCCTTAAACCCTCCCAGTATAGCAATGATGCTGCCGAAAAATAGTCAGAAAGACTGACATGTGATGTGCATTGTTTTTGGAAATATGTCTCATATACAGTCTCTAGTCTAGTGTTAAAAAAGTAAACAAAAATCACGAATAAATCGTTTCACAAATCGCGATACTTGTAGAATCGCGATACTTAGAATTGCAAGACTTAAAAAATGCAATTCATATCGAATCAACACCCAAGTAGCGTGATGGTATCGAATCGGGAGATGAGCATATCGTCCGAGCCCTAGTAGTTTAAAGTGTAGCATTGTTGGTTTTATTCTGTCTCCTTCCCCCATCAGTTTAACCTCCATCTTACGGGGGACATTCACGCCATCACCGCGGCCAACAACCTGGTGGCGGCGGCCATCGACGCCAGGATGCTCCACGAGGCCACGCAAACAGACAAGGTACACAGCGCATGATGATGATGATGTCACCACCACCGTGGTGCAGATTATAGGATGGGATTCTGGCCTTCTACCACTGTGTCAGCAACGTGATGTCACCTAGGGTTTTTTTTAATTGTGTTTAAATAAGTCAATGGTCATAAATCGACCATTTGGTTCAGCTTGGGAAGTCATTTGTTTTCACGAGTATCCAAGTACTTTGTTAGTTTGTGATTTCCAACCGGTGCGAGAGAAGACATTTTTGAAATCGGGCCAAAGTGTTTTGCAGGGCCTCCTTAAAAGAAATCACCATACAAAATAAGCTAATCCAATTTGGCTCCAGGAGTGATGTGGATTCTGGACTGCAATATTGGACCCCTCAGTCGGATAACTAACCAATCAAGTAAAATAAACATGCACAGGAACAGGGAGTCAAATTAAATCAAATCAAATGGAAAACCTATTAAACAGACTTAGAAATGTCATCTAAAAAAATAAGCTGCAATGTGGAAAAAAAGCTAAATTAATCTTCAGTAGTGCTGTTAGTGAATTGACATACGTATTATGTGAATAATATAACAATAGTGCAGTGGCTAGGGTGCTGCGCCTTAATTATATTAATGAAAACTAAAAGGTACTGGGTTCGATCCCTAATGTCTGCAACCTACTTGTGCATCATTTAGCAAGAGGCCTAACCCCTACCGGCTCCGTATATTAATAACTGTGATAAATTCTTGTTGTAGGAGTAGGAGTAATAATACAGGTTTTTACTGTTTCTTCTTCAGGCCCTGTACAACAGGCTGGTCCCCTCCGTGAATGGCGTCCGGCGCTTCTCACCCATCCAGATCTCCAGGCTACGCGTACGTAAACATGCACACGCCCCCTCCAATAACAGCAAATCCACCACCATGTGTTCTCTGTGCCACTGTCCTCATCATGTGATCACTTTAAACCAGAAGGATGTCTCTTGTGTTGAGTTCCCCTCATTTAATTGTATTTTATTCAAAAGCCATCCACTGGGGGGCCTCAGTGAGCCTGCCTCCAGCCTTCCACCTGTGACCCAGCACTTAAGCACGTGTTCTCCATCCATCCTTCCTTATCCAAAGGCCTTTTGTGTGTATGACAGCCCAGTGAGGCAATTATTATCGATGGTAGACAAAACTGTGTACAACAGATGTCGCTGAAAAGTGAAAGTGTGTGTGTGTGTGTTGTAGTTTTGTTTAGTTTTTCTCCGCGTTTCTCTTTAAACACCCACACGGAAAAAAAACAGGGAGCCAACTCGCGAATCAGAAGTTGAGAAGTTCACGGGCGTGTAATGGATGCATGGGAGAGATGAAGCGAGGAGAGCGGTTGTGTTTGTGAGCGGCGCACTCCTGGCAACACTCGGTGACCCTGACAGGGAGTGGTCCCTCGTCCATGCAGCAGACATGGCAGGGAGTGGGAGAGGTGGGAGTGTCGCTGCTTCGTAACCAGCTGGTTTTGATTTTTTGGGGTGTTTACTATGTGTTTGCGTTCAGCTGCGGCCGACCGCCACGGCGAGCGGAGCACCTTGACGGACCAGAGAGGAACGTCGAGTCAAGAGGAACGTTGTAATTTAGCTCAATTTCACTCACCAGAAAAATTGTTTGAGTGCTTTTGGGGGGGGCCCCATCTTTTTTATTTTTACAAAAACCAGAACAAGTCAAAATACCAAGAAGAATTTGGATGAGATGTGGAACCCAAAGTTGCAATATATCAAAACAATAATGGGTCAATGTTCGGCTTTTCTCTCTCCTTCTCGTTCTGGCTCTCCCTTGCTCTCTCGCTCTCTCTTTCTCTTCAGCGGCTGGGCATCAGCAAAACAGAACCAGGCTCTCTCACGCCCGAAGAGGTCAGCTCCTTCGTGCGACTCGGCCTCGACCCCTCCAAGCTCACCTGGCAGAGAGGTAGGAGTGAAACCCGCTGTACCGAGGCGCATCGCACTCCAATGCATTATGGGTCAATGCTATTCAACGTGTCCTTTAATGTGATGAGGGAGGGAGGTGGGGTTGTATGGAGGCGGGTGTGGTAGTTTTGCGGTGGGGGGAAGGGTAGGGGATTGTTTAGTGGGGGCTGTGTTGTTTTAAGGTTGTCAGTGGCAGCAGCCAGACATGGTGCTTCAGTGAATGATGAGGTATTTACACTCCAAGGGCCTCCAGAGGACCCGCTTAGCAGAGGAGCCACGGAGATTAAAAACAGATTTTGTGTGTGTGTGTGTCCTCCCTCCTGTACATGCATACATCATTTGTGGGTTTGGGTGGGTGTGTGTGGGTATTGTAAGAACGCCCCGTGTTTTGCTGAAGTGTGAAGCGGTGTTTAACATGGAGCCACCAGCCAGAACCATGTTTGACTGCTGCGGTTCACTAGGGTCCCGCCGGAGCCCAGAGGAACCTCGGTAGAGACGGCCTCCAGCCAAAGCCTCTCATGGGCTAGTCCAACCACTGAGTGAAACACAGCCCAAGTAGCACATTCCCATATCATAAGTGCTTCCAGCGTGTCAACACCCACTATGCAACGCATGAGATGTATATGAAAAAATCCCGTGTGTGTGTACATGTACACCACGGATGACTTCATTTGAAATGCATGGGCCCATAAAGATTTTACAGCCTGCCAGACTTGCGCACGCGACGCAATCCTGCGCGTGCCTGTGTGTCTTTGTTCTTTTTTTAAGGTTGATCCTCAAACAAACAGAGCGATTGAGTAACTTTGTTGTTTTGCAGTTGTTGACACCAACGACCGCTTCTTAAGGAAGATCACGGTGGGACAGGCCAGCACAGAGAAGGGACAGGCGAGAGAGGTATGTATATTTTTGTTGTATTTTTAACAAAATTCATGCTTTTGCAATCAAGGTCTCTTTAATCTTCTGTCTTTCATTTGTTCCTCCTCTCATCCATGGGTACTCGAGGTAACAGGAAGTAAATAGAAACGGGGCGTCCGACAAAAGTTCGGCTCAAAACAGCACGCCCGTCAAAAGATGTCCTTACATACCCCCACACTTGTACACAAATGTGTACCCCAAGTTTGGGAACTGGGTTTTTTAACAAAAGTTATAAATGTAAACGTACCACGAAGGAAAGTCAGTGTTTAATCAATTTCAGCCGGACAGAAACTGTGTGACCTGACACCTTTTAGTTGCTCACACAACTCAAACAGACATGGTATATAAACTGTTGGCTAAACAAGGGTTTTATGGGGGCAACATTAAATGCTTGTGTTATTTGGCACTCAGTCAAAACTCCCTCTCTGTCTCCCCCATTTTCCTCTCGCTCTCCCCCTCACATTATGTTAATCTTACTCTCACTCTCTCTCACACACACACACACACACACACACACACTATCCTATCTCACCATCTGAAATGCAAACTGTCGCCCATTTGCCCACCCTTTAGTAATAAAGATGGCTGAATGAAATCCTGCAAATAAACACGTTTGCCTCTTTGGGAAGTGAGTGGGCCTAAGTGAAAGCAAATGTTTAAAGAAGGGAGAAAAAAACAACAACCCTTGAGCTTACACACACACACACACACACACACACACACACACACACACAATCACACACACACACAATCACACACACGCACACACACACAGAGCTAGGTCAGCATGTGCTTACATTTATGTCCATCCGTTGAGATGTATTCCTCTTGCTGTGTCCCATAAGCAGATACAGTATATCCCTTCTGGGCTTTACTGCCGTGACGAGGAGAAGACATCCTGCTTCTTGTGGTTTCTCTTATGTTTCAATTGTACTCTTTTATTTTTTTTTATTTTGTGGTGTTTCAACATGGTATGAGGACTCCATCATATGTTCACACACACGCATGCATGCACACACAAACTTGAAGTATTGCAAAAAGGTCCTGCTGTTTCTTCATAGTCGTCCTTACAAATCTAGGGGGGTTGTGTGTGTGTGTGTGTGTGTGTGTGTGTGTGTGTGTGTGTGTGTTGAGGAATGTGATGTTTGTGAATCATGGCCATTGGGGAAACAACCTGACTGGGATTTGAGCCGATCAACTTCCGCCCCAATGTTCTCCTTGGCTGTCACTTTATTATTTCTGTGTGTGTGTGTGTGTGTGTGTGTGTGTGTGTGTGTGTGTGTGTGTGTGTGTGTGTGTGTGTGTGTGTGTGTGTGTGTGTGTGTGTGTGTGTGTGTGTGTGTGTGTGTGCACACTAGAAATGTATCTTTTGTTAATACCTCCTACTGTTAACTGTCTCTCTCATGCCAGATTCACACGCAATTGAATTAATTTAGTTTATTTCTTTCCAAAGTAAATGCTTGGGATGTTTTTATTCCAACACTAATTGTTTCCTATACATTTATCTATACATCCCAGCACACGTAGTTGAGTCTCCATGAAGAGTTTTGGCAAAGGCTTCATTAAGACGGCTCTAGCTCAGTCACAATGCTGCTGCCAAGGACAGATTAACACATGGCACCGTTGCTTGGAACTCTATACTGCGTTTCATCAATTTATACTAATATATGGCTCTTTCTTATCTTGGACTTGGACTAGTCTTCTCAATTGTTCCATGAATTAAGATCCACTTTATTAAATCAAAACGTGATGAAGCAATGTTTGGCTGCTACCTTTAAATAACCAAAAAAGATGTTCCCCAACTCTTGGAGGACATTTTAGTGTTTTATTGTGTTTTGAAGGTCTATGTGAAAAGTACAATTTTGTTTATATGGCAGTTAAGTTTGGGCATTTGAATTCTTGATATTGTCATTGTAGACATTAGAAATATAATACGTTTTATAATCACTCTGTATTGTGTTTGTGCCGTCACCCCTCCCTGTTACAGACGGGCTTCGACATTGCGGTGGCCAGTGAGATCATGGCCATCTTGGCTCTGGCGAACGGCCTGGAGGACATGAAAGTCAGACTGGCACGCATGGTGGTTGGCACCAGTCACTCTGGACAGCCTGTCACTGCTGAGGACCTGGTATGTTTGTGTGTGTGCGTGCGTGTTTCTTTGTGTTTGTTCCGCTCCCAATCCTAAAGGTCTTAAGGGTTCCCCTCCTTTATCACCAGGTTAAACGTTTATGGAGCCATTACAAGCCATTTCAAGCCCCGTTTTGACCTTGCATTATTATCCACCCAGAGGCATGAGGGATGCCAATACCGGCCATCCATTTCATACAGTCCACAGTGTTATGTCCTTTACACATCAGAGTAGAAAATTCAGACATTAGATTTGGAGAGGTTGAGGGACTATGGACAGTCCTCTCAATCTGTGCTCTGTGTAACCTCAGTTCACCAGACTGTAACGCGCAGTCTGGTGTTTTTTTATGTTGTTAAACGTGAAGGTCCAATGTTTTTCTTCCTCTCGCTAAACACGGCGTCCTGGTAACCGTTCATTTCCTAACCTCGGGTGTTTTTTTCATAGGAGTGGTCACACACCAGAACACACACGCTCTGCATAGCCTTAACCCTAACCCTTTCCTCTGGTCTCCGGTGACCACACTGTCCATGTCCGCCACAGTTACCCTTCTCGCTCGGAGGTCTGAAATTCCCCCCATTTTTCCCAGCTTGTGACCCTATGCCGCCGCACATACCTTACTACATACCTGGAAAAAACCCAAAACATCCAGCCATGACCTCTCCTTACAGACGTTACAGCCACAGTTTTCTCTCAGTGAATTTCGGGTTGGGATCCATTCACATGTATTCTAAACCCCGCCCCATAATGGTCGCCCAGAGCGCCTTCCTAGCCCCTCTGCCTCAGACCCAGCGGTCTCCCGTTTCCTACAGATGGCCGTGGCCTGTGTTGTTTCAGAACCAATGGCGGACGGGCCCTCGTACTGTGACGTTAGGCTTCCTGATTAGCCATGCTGGGAAAAAACATCACCACCACCACGCAGTCAGAGCAACACCGTGACTGATTGTTACTGATGGGGTATCGCCTGTGTTTTTTGTGGGCCGGAAATGTGTGCCCGGGCAGGAAATACGAACTCATTTGTTGGGCAATTGTTGGGAGAGAATGATATACTCTGTGTAGTAATCAATCACACCTTGGCCTTGCACTGTAACAGTTTAAAATGGTGACGCTCTGTGTGACATTTTATACCTCCAGATGGATGTAAACAGGTATCTCCTCTCTAAACGTTGTGTCTGTCCATCTGTCTTTCAGGGTGTGAGTGGAGCACTTGCTGTGTTGATGAAGGATGCCATCAAGCCCACACTGATGCAGACGCTGGAGGTGAGTACCGCCTAGTAAGATAAGATGGACTTTATTGTCCCGAAGGAAATTTAGTCTTGGACACGTGCAGCATCTGCGTTTAAAATACAAATAACACACCAAAAATGTTTGGTTAAATTCCACAAAGGGACACCTGTTGATTGCTTAATCCAAGTCTGTATGTTCCCACGTTTGAGCCATTCACAAAAGAGTATGCTGTCATTAGATAATATTGTGTTGTTGAGCAGCACACAGTGGCACAACTGTAGTTCTGATGTATTTCCGAGTTGCTTGCCGTGATTATCCGGCTCTGTGTCTCCTGGGCCCCTCGACAACTCTCTTCATCTTGAGATCTTGCCTGTTTTTTCCATTGTTTTGTCAAAAATCATTCTGGTTTTTCTATCTTTGTGGAGTGAAAAGAAAAAAGCGTTTGTTTACCAGGAACAGTATCAGGAAGCCGACTCAATGCTCCTTTTATGTGGGCCTCCGGTCGTAACCTAAGACCCTCACGTACTGCCCCCCCCCCCACGTCATAACTTTCCCACAAAGGCTGAGAGCGAGAGTTAAACCCAGGTCAAGGCCTGGGTCACCAAGAAGAGTGGCAAACCGGCACACGTCGAGAACTTCCCTTACAATGGCGTATACATGGTTAATCCTGGTCTCGGTACCTCGCGAGGAATATCCCGGTATCGGTCATCCAAAGTAAAATTGCATGCATTGACATATACGGGGCCAGGGGGGGGGGCACAAATCTCCGCTGTGAAATAATGCGACCGGCGCAAACTTTTCAACAGCCGGATGACGGATGGATGAAGAAGCATCTCTCGGGCAGGACAGCGGTTTAGCCACATGCTGGGGGCAGGTGGAGCTGTCAGGCGAGGTAGACTCCTGACATCCTATCTGGCCGGCTTAAGGGATCGCTTTTGGTGAGGGTGTGGGACAGCTCATACCTCTCACCCCCCCCCCCCCCCTCCCACCCATCCCCACCTCTTGCACAACATCTGGCTCTCATTTCTTTGTGCCTGTGAGACCTTTTCTTTTTAGAGGAAGGTTGGATACACACACACACACACACACACACACACACATACACACTCGCATATATGTCGTCTGGGCTCACTCAAGGTCATTTGAGATACCTAACCAGCCCAGGTCTTGCAGAGAAGACGCCCATCCCCAAGGTGATGGATGGATTTACGGTAGGGCGGGGGAGAAGAGGGGGGAGTGGGGATGTTAAATATTGATTCAACCATTAGAGAGCCTCTTATTTTTCCCTAATAAAAGAGAAAAAGACCCCATCTGGTCACCTTCTCCACTTGTCTGTTTAACACGGAGCATTGTGACTGTGTCTGATCATTTTTCTTCCTTTTTCGCTCAGGTCCTTGTCTTAAGAGTTGCGTGTGCCAAATGCCGAGGCAATCTTGTTCATCGAAAGAACTGCTATGGCTGTTTGATAGGATTCGATTCTTTGACCCTTTTATGATTTTAATCCTTGGACCGTATCAGCTTTGGATTCTGCTTCCATTTGTTTGATTGTCTAGTTGTTTAGACAGTAGTAGGAGACTCTGATTGGCCGTTGTGATGGGGGTGGCGGTGGGACAATAGGAGAGGTGAAGGGAGCAGATATTGACTTACTTTCTAGGGTTTTGGGGAGGGAGGAAGCACTGCGGTTCTGTTTTGTCAAACCTCTTCCTGTGTGGTTTTCCTGTGATTCTGGCCGGGGATCTCGTATCTGGATGGACCAGGCCCTGGGAGTCCATGAGAAACTTTCCATTTAGCCTTCACCCGTGTGTGTGTGTGTGTTTGTTGGGAGCATGTTGTGCAGAGTCACATTTCCTAAAAAACAAAAGCCGAAGTCTGTAGCTTCAGAGGCCCATTTACAGACCTCCCCTGATACAGGTGTTCACAATAAAGAGAGGCATCCAGGTGTCGCTTAAGCACCAGTGTCGTAGCGTCTTTGCTATGCATCCTGTCTCTGTGGGGCTGTCTGCCATGTCTGACCCACACACATCCTGCCAGGGGAGGGTGGCGGCAGCAGCAGCGGCAGGACCAAGATCAACTTGTGGCTATGGTTAGTGTTGCACCGATACCATTTTTTGGCCCCCGATACCGATACCGATACCCGGCTGTGCAGTATCGGCCGATACCGATACCATACCGATACCACGCCGGAAAAAAAAAAAAATAAAAATAAAAATATATATATATATATGTTCCGTTTTATATATATATATATATATATATATATATATATATATATATATACACACACAAGCTTTTTTTCTTCTAATACTAAAGAACTGCATACTCACTTGGATGTAAAATCATTGCTATCATGGCTTAATTACTAGTATAATTAGATAATATAGTATAACTAGAGATAATTAGCGGGGGGGGGGGATCGGGGAGAAGCCGATTACAGCTTAACTCGTCGTCTGTGATGCGGTCACTGTCTGTCCATTTGAGCGATCTCCCGCCTGTGAGCAAGACGCGTCTCCCTCTCTCTCCTGCTTTTTCCCCTCTTCTCCTTGTTTGTGTCCGCATGGCACCCCGGGGAGCGGGGGCATGGGTGGTGACCGGGTGCGTCGCACCGGCAGGCGGACCCGCTCACTGAGTTTCCCCGCACCGGCGCGTCCGCAGGCGGAGCAACTTTTCTGTGCGCCGCGCGGCTGAACCGCGCGCCCTCCGCGTCTCCGGTGCTTTTTTTTCTTTCTTTTTTTTGGTACTTTGTCGTCGTCGCTTGTCGGTCGGTCAACATGCGCGGCCGGGCGGCCGGAGTGGGCCAATAGGATAGCTGCTTGGCACGGCATGCACTGAACACGTGTGATCACACGCAGCAGTGAGTGAAGGGAGAGAAAGACGCAAAGCGCTACGTTCCAAGTTTCATATTATGTAAATGGCATCGGCGCATTATTTGTTCGTACTCGCCGATACCGATGCCAGCATTTTAGCGCGGTATCGGGGCCCCTCCCGATACTAGTATCAGTATCGGTGCAACACTAGCTATGGTACAAAAAAAGGTTGAGGGTTCGATTCCTCACACACACCCAGTCTCACCTGTGCGCATCCTTGATAGTTGGGCCAAGCAACCTTTTGTCTTCTCTGTCATTGTTTTTTTTTTTTATATTGTACAACTTTCTAGAGACAAAATTAAATGGTTGCTTGTTTTTATGTGTTTTGGACCGTGTTATAAAACTGCGCGGATCCCGGGTGTCATTGTGTAAGCCGGCAGGATTAGTAGAGCAGCAAGTGTTCATTAAATCCATGTTGACATCAAATTTAAACGATATGTTTAATTCCTTTTGATTCACTTGGCAGCGGGTATATGAATGTGAATGCACACACTTGCCTAGACAAAAAGAACACAGTTTTTGCACAAACACGCACACCCATGGGCAGGCAAAAAGGGGGGAAAAGTGTGCGTGTGTGTATGTGTATATATACACTGTCAGGCTTAGTTTGAGAAGTGCCTAATGACAAGCCAGTGAAGGCAGTGCTGTCGTTTCCACAGATGTAAACCCTGACTGTTGAGTGACACACTATACAGTGCCAACTGTAGTCGTGTACATTCCAGTGGTGTCACATGGCCTGTGGTTTAGGAGGGCTACACTTAAAGCACAGAGCAGGTTTACTGCAAACCAAATGCTGGCTGTTATTGAAATACCAATATGGCTACCAATATGCAAACCTAATGCATGTCAATATTGCTGCTTTTCCACATTGTGCTTATCGCTACATCTGCACCGCCTCCCCTCCCCTCCCGTCCCCCAAGTCACAATGACCGAAACAACACAAGATCATCCATCACATTTGATAAACAAACACTTGCCTTGAATTCTTGCTGTGTTAACCCACTTGAGGAGTTCATGTGTGTGCTCATTAAGCACAGATGTTTTGTATCAATTCAATCTAATACACTTCAGCTGAGAGAGACACATTTTCTAGCACTTTCGGAATCGTGCTTATGCAGTGTACCCCACCCATCTGGGACCGAATGTGGTCAAAAACAAACACTAGTAAAAACGTTAACTCAGTGCTGGGTATACTGCAGTTATTTATGCCATATTTTAATGGCATAAATAACTGGCTAGCTTCAAATAGTTGGCTCTTTTTTGACCTGTCAACCACAGTATGATCTTTATTATCCCGCACGGGGTTGCAGCAAGCTGTACAAAAAAAAAGACACACAAACTATTGAAGCATGAAATGAATAAAACATAGGATCAATGAAGAACAGATAAACCTCAGAACTAAAACAACTCCATATGCACTGGAGTGTCACATTAAGACAACAGACATCCTCTGGGATGAAGGAGCGACTAAAAAACATAATTAAAAAAAAGATATACTATACATCTACTTTATCTACTACTACATCTATATCCTATATCTACACCCTGAGGGAAGAAGAGCAATATTGGACACACTCCCCTGCTCCATGACCAGCAAGAGAGAAGGATGCTCAGGAAAGGGAAAGGATGAAACTCTCTCCACCTTCCTGTTTGATTTGATCCCAGGCCTCCCATAGGGCTCCCCATTCTCCCCCTCTTCCTTTCCACTTCTCCAACAAAACAAAACATCGACCTCTAGTTAGACACTCTACTTCCTGGATGTTCATCTGGACGGTGTGAAAAGAGTGAAAAACATGATCATGCTCAATGTTAACAAGGACACAAATTTACATTCACCTTGTACATGACATCTGCCCACTTTCCGTTGGGACAAAGAAGCGGGATATGAAACTGTATGAAAGATGTTTTTCACACAGTGCCGATCTCAGGTGGTATCAAAGTGTACCAAAAAAATCTGTTTCCCATTACTCTTTCTCTCTCTTCATCTTCTTATTAGTCCAGCCCAATGGTACCAAAACACTAGCTAATACGATTAAAGGGAGTCACCATTACTTGATGGAATGCCCTGCTCCTTCTCATTGGGCTAGGATTTAGCTAATACCAAAGCAAGGTGACCTCTCCCTGATTGCTCCGTCTTGGCTTGCGTGGTTTCTCATCCAACCCGAGATTCATATGTGTGCTTTGAGAATGGTTGTGTTTTCTTGGCAGCTATGTGCCCTCTGCCTCTTGCATTATTTAGGCTGGATTCTCAGTCCACTCAATGAATTTAGTTCAAGGCCATCATACCACATCGCAAAAAGGCTTGTAACACATGAAATAATAATTGAATAAAATGCCTTGCTACAAAAAAACTGAATATCCTATGATTCTTTTTTTATTGACTTAATACTTAAAGGGTAATTTAACCCCCGTTTTAGCAGGAGACCTTTTTTTACGCTTACGAGTAAAACACATTGGGTTCCATAGGAGCAAGTGTGAGGGGTGTTAAAACCCAAGTCACACTCGCTCGAGCTAGGGTGCGCAGCCAATAGAAAACTACTACTTCAGGAAAGCGTATTAGCCGGAAGTAGCAGACTTCTTGTGTTTTACAGAGAATTTCCCCTGTTTAATAACTTTCTACATTTTAGTCAAAAGTAACACAGAAATATTCACCAACAAAAAAAGTGATTTGGGGGCTAACTTAGGTTTCTTTACTTCAACAGATCTTGTTGGATTGTTAGATGATCTCATTAAATTGTGTAGATCTTGGCAATCCTTGTGTGTACACATTTTGTAGAGGTTTATCCCAAAGTTCAAACATTTGGAGGATGGTTTAGGCTTAAGCAAGTCATGCCCATTTAGGGAGACTGATAATGTTTTATTAGAGGAGATCTTGTCATGTATGTTGAGCTTTTCCTAAGTAATCTCATCAGGAGAGGTGGGGGTGCCTGGCCTGAGTCAGTCAGTCTGGCAGACCGCTCAAGTACCCCCTTTAACCTATACCCCTGTTTATAAAAACAAGCTGCAGTCCACAGGGCACTACCATTTGAATATTTAGCCTGATGGCTTTTGATGGAGAGACGATGCTGAAAACCCCTAGAATGTGCCCTTTGTGGCAAAAGGACCGCTTAGCTGTTCATTCTTTGCCTGCTAATGTGTGTGTGTGTGTGTGTGTGTGTTGTTAATGCATTTGTGTGTTTGTGTGTCTTTTCATTAAATTTTTGCAGGGTACGCCAGTGTTTGTCCACGCTGGGCCCTTTGCTAACATCGCCCATGGCAACTCCTCGGTCCTGGCAGACAAGCTGGCTCTCAAGTTGGTTGGACGTGACGGCTTTGTGGGTAAGTTATAAAAGAAAAAAGAGCGAATATACATACTGACACTTCCAAGACCGTTGAGGAAGATGAGCCGGTGCCTTGAGTCTGGAAGTCTCACACACACAATTGCCCCTGAAACATCCGCGATCAAACTCAGTCACACTTGCAAAATCATTTAGAAGTTATTCCTGCCATAAACTGCACTTCCTTTGCTGCTGAAAACCTTTGGTTGTCGTCCGCCTGCTTCTGGCTGTGGTTCTGGAGCTCAGCCCTAACTGGCTGTGGTTTTGGAGCTCAGCCCTAAGTGGCTGTGGTTCTGGAGCTCAGCCCTAAGTGGCTGTGGTTCTGGAGCTCAGCCCTAAGTGGCTGTGGTTGTGGAGCTCAGCCCTAACTGGCTGTGGTTCTGGAGCTCAGCCCTAACTGGCTGTGGTTTTGGGGCTCAGCCCTAACTGACTGTGGTTTTGGAGCTCAGCCCTAACTGGCTGTGGTTTTGGAGCTCAGCCCCAACTGGCTGTGGTTCTGGAGCTCAGCCCTAACTGGCTGTGGTTTTGGAGCTCAGCCCTAACTGACTGTGGTTTTGGAGCTCAGCCCTAACTGGCTGTGGTTTTGGAGCTCATCCCTAACTGGCTGTGGTTCTGGAGCTCAGCCCTAACTGGCTGTGGTTCTGGAGCTCAGCCCTAACTGGCCGTGGTTCTGGAGCTCAGCCCTAACTGGCCGTGGTTCTGGAGCTCTATCCCTGACCGTAGATTCAATCCCATCTCCACCTGCCCCTGGCTGTCAAAGCTGCCCCGGCTGTCCACCTGGCTGTCCAGGAACTTTTTAGGAAGTGTGAAAGATTACATAGAAAGGAGGAAGGGAGGAAGGAAGCAGATGAATAACTCTTTAAGATCCCTAGGAATGCTTTAGAGTAAACCTAGCTAATCCCATCAATGTCAAGGCCCACTCTCACAACTCTCTCCCAGCGGTATCTGTCCATCTCTCTCTCCCCCTGGCTTCATTCACGTCGGCCGTGGAGGAATGCGTGGTATGTGCAAGTGTGTTTTGAGGAGTTTTGGTTGGAAAAAGTGGTCGTTCTTTATTATGGCACTGTTAAATGTGTACTTCGTGGAATGTGGCATCTCTGTTGCGGTGTATGGGAGTATGTGTGATGTGTTTGTATTGGTGCGTGTTTTTGTTTACAAAGTGAAAGACGTGCGTAGTTTTGTTTACGAGGTGAAAGGCAAAAAAAGGCAACTGTTGATGCTCTGGTCACGCGTGGCTTGCTGCCCCTGTCACCACTGAGTTTAAGTGCGGAGCGTGTGCTCAGAATTGGGTTTCACAACACAGGAGAGTATAAACAGTGGGGGGAGTGTGGGGGGGGTATGCGCAGGTATGTGTGACACACACACACACACACACACACACACACTACGTTTTCCTGTGTGAGTGTTGGGTTACCTGACTCTTAAGTATGTCAGGAACTTGCCCTGCCTCCTCTTCCTCCTCTGGGCAACCATGCTGCTCGAGTCACTCCTCCATCCCCCTCTCTCAGTCGCTCTATCCCTCCCCTCTCTCCATCCCTCCCCTCCCAATTCCTCTCCATGATGCAGACCATGGGTAAGGTCATGGCCACTTGGCTTGAGCACACCGCAGCAACTTGTAATGTTGATCATTTCCAGATTCCAAATGATGACGAACTCATATTTTGGTATTTTTCCGTTTGCTGCACCGCCGTCCTGTCCAAACACTCGCGTTTTCGCTCCATTGCTCCTGTATACCACTAAGTCAATGTACCGGAGACTGAGTAAATACTTTTGGCCTCGGTCGAGGTTAAGATGGCCCCTCCGGCCATTGCAACATTTCATGTTTGCGTTGTGTTCCCAGCGCTCGTCTCACGTGGCGGCGGAGGTCCGCGAACTCTTTGTGAACCCCTGTCTTCACTGAGTGTGTGTGTCCAGCCTCACTTCACCACCACACCACCTTCCCCCCTCCCCTTTTCCAATCTTAATGTGGTGTTTTTCAGCTTGCTGCAATCGAGCTCTTGATTCTACAAATGGCAGAGAAGGCTGTGTAGGCTGAGTAGAAGGGCGGTGGAGGGTGGCCAGGTTGCCCATTAGGGAATGCGTACTGCATGCCAGATGTGTGAGATTCCTGTGTCCTTGGCAGGCTGGACTCCAGATAAGCCCACCTCCACATCCCCCTCATGATAAACAGTCTTAGTGTGACATTTCCCACACCGCTGCAACCAGAGATGCATACCATGCTACGGTAACATACGCACGTATGACCCACCTAAAGGTTGCTGTAGACAAGAGACATACATTAGGAGGCCGCACTTCTCCAATGATTTGTTTCGTGTTCACCGTATCGCTCCGTTTTCATTTTAAAAGGTACTTTTTTGACCCATTCTCCCCTATCCTTACTCGTAACTGTTTCTGTGGGTCCTCTTTGTGGAGAATGTTTATTAAAAAGTGAAGGGTCATCTTGTTGTTCTTTATGCACAGTTCTGCTAAAAGTTAAATTACCACTCTAGAGAAAGGATGGATGGCCAGGGAAATGATTTGGTGCATGTGGGACGCCTGCAGTGTGGACATTTTCCATCTCCACTGTGTTATTGTTTAGGTTGGCAGTGGTGCTGATACCAAAACTTGGCCGATAGTTACACCAAAACCACCTACCCATGTCATACCAAATTCACAACAGTATTTGGCTGTCCGAACTCAATGCTCCGGACAATTGAAGTCCCCACACCCCCAAGATAAACACACACTCACAAGCGCACACTCAAACACACACATGCATGCAAGCACACCCCACAAGTGTTTCTCATTACATCCAAAGGGCCTTAAGATTCTTCTCTTTATTTAATTTAGGTGGCTTGGGGGTCCTAAATCACTCGGCCCCTTATGTCGTTTCCTCTCATCACAAAATGAACATGTCCGTGTCCAAAACATGTATGGTCTCGCTCCATCTAAGCTTGCCCTAACACTGTATCCAATGATCGCTGGAACAAATCACAAAAAGATGACCACGAGGCCTTGAATGTCTGTACTCAAAACTGTCAAGACTTAGCAAAGATCCTCACAGGAATCGGCAGCATTCCACACGGTCCTCTGTGGCGAAACAAAGGTCTTGGCCAGATTCTTGGGCTTGTTTCCCGGGCTGGACTTGTTGCTGGCTGGTTTAAAAAAAGGCAATGCTCTGTGATCCAGAGCGTCCAGCCTCTAACGCTCGCCAAACCAAACCACCGCCTCTGGGTCACAAGAACGCTGTCACTCATTCCTAGATGAGTTTCGTCCTTTTGAGTGTGATCATGTCGTCGCTCGTTCAACACTCCCTGTCGCCCCGCATTCAGTTCTCCAATGTTCGTTTGATGTACTCTTTTGACTCGATCTGTTTCTGTCACACTAACACTGGTCACACCTAGAACGGTGTTTAGTCATGCTCATCTTATGTGTACAAACTTTCCATCAACCTAATCCACACGCAAAATGTCCTGGAAAGTCAAACAATAAATGTTTCCAGGGAATAAACTCACTTTTGGAATTGCAACAATTTCAGAGTACATTCTCTCATAGGTGTTTTTGGAGTGACTGGGCACTGTTTTGACAGTTTTGATTTTCAATATTTAGATTGGAATTAAAGAAAATGCGACTGAATGGAGAAACATTTCCTGAACTGAATATTGTTTCATCTGAAGACAAATTATACAAATCATTACTGGAATTTAGGACTTAAGATACATAAGCATTTAAGTAAATTATTAAATGATTAAGTTAGATTTCCTAAGAACTACACCCACCAAGAAAACAAAATGGAACAGTGGTTGATCACATTAATTAGAACATTAATGTTTCCTGCCCTGTTCCTGGTAGGTCATTACAAATCCTTCAAACAGTTGTCAAGCGGTTTAGGCCTTGACAAAGATGCATGCATATTTATGTCACAGGTTGATGTTTCATCACCCTACAATTCACACCCACACGCTTGATTGCACTTCAGGCCAGAATGTCACCTTTTTTAACTCACCAGCAGGGTCCACATAGCTTTTCTAACGGCACTAAACAACCCTGACCATGGAGGCCAGTGCTGGGGAAGATTATACCACAACTGGCCTCTTGGTGCTACAGAGACACAAGGACTAATTATAATGGATGGGACATAAATTATCCCTGCAATGGGAAAAGGCACATTATAAATGCAATCAGATTGTGGTTATGCAATGCAAAATATTATTAGATTATTAGTGGGTGTGGTTTCGTTTGGTTTTTTTCGGTATTCATCTCCATACCAAATAATTGAAAGCATTTAGTCTTGTTTGGGCTTCTTGCTTGCTCAATGTTGTCGTTTTTACAATTAGCATACAAAAGCTGTTCCAGGTGGTCTTCTGGTTTTGCTTTTTGTCTGTTTGGGAGGTTGAGTTCTAGGGCAGGCCATGTCAGAGGCCCTGGAAGAACTTCAATTGAACCCATGACCACCCATATTAATGTCTGTACCGATGGAGCAGCTCGCTGTAGGCCCCATCACCTCAGACTACTAAAACCGCGACTACAACAATATCCGCCTCAAGCACACGCCTGTGTTTATAATTCCTCTGCTGTTCATGACGTCAGACTCGGTCACAACAGATCGGGACGAGAGGAAGTTTGACCTGGACTCCCATGTTACCTACTTGACATTTGTACACGCTTGACCCCACGCTAATGGCATTTTTTGTTTGAGTTCCACCACACTTCTATGTTGTCATTACCTGCCGTCTGTCTCGCTATATGTGGTGTATTCACTTACACTTTCATACAAATGGAAGTTTTCACAATCCGAAAGAAAGGTTTGAATTGAATAGATCTAATATGAAAGATGTAATGAATACGGTTTAACCCCCTAACCTCACCTTAAACTATTTGTCTGTTTGCGGCTCAGTGACGGAGGCCGGTTTCGGCGCTGACATTGGGATGGAGAAGTTCTTCAACATCAAGTGCCGGGCGTCCGGCCTGCGTCCTAGCGCCGTGGTGCTCGTGGCTACCGTCCGGGCCCTCAAGATGCACGGCGGAGGCCCAAACGTGAGTCAGCAGCAGCAGCACGTTCTTTGTTCATTCCTGGTCCTGACATAGAGATTGAAAGAATTAAGAACAATCTAGTCTTTCTCGTGACACCGTTTTTACTTTGTTTTTCTTGTTTTCAGGTCTCTGCAGGTGCACCTCTTCCTAGAGAGTATATCGACGAGGTAAGACACACTCACTCACTCACTCACAAACACACATTCACATGCCACTTTTAGAGCCACATAAATTATCGAGTTGTGTCTCACACAGTGATGCAATGACCACAATAATGAAGCAAGTCTGAATTCATGACTTGGCTAACAGATATCGGATATATTTAATCCCACTGTAGTCAGTTTTTACATTCCCATGTTTTCAAAAACCAAATAGGACACATTGAGGAGGGTTCCTGTTTCAAAAAGCTGCACAGTTTGTGCAGAAACGTGCAAACTATGGACATTGGGATGTGCAGATGTTCCCAGTATGAGGTATAACAAACATCCAGACATCCTATCCATTCTAAGCGCCTATTAAACAAAACCCAACAACCTGTAGACAAGGAGACAGACCCGTCGCATCACTCAGTGAGTTTTCTAGAGTGGTGAACCTTGGGGATTTCCCGGCGATCTGTTGTGGGCGTTCAGCTGCATTTTACTGTAGTCCACACACATGCATATACTCGGACACGCGCATCACTGTGGTTTGGTGCATTTATCTGATTAACAGACCAAAGTGAAGCTCAGTGTGTGGTTATGCGGGCTCTAGTTGAGTGAGTTGGTGATTTTAAGCTGTGTGTGTGTGTGTGTGTGTGTGTGTGTGTGTGTGTGTGTGTGTGTGTGTGTGTGTGTGTGTGTGTGTGTGTGTGTGTGTGTGTGTGTGTGTGTGTGTGTGTGTGTGTGTGTGTGTGTAGGCTCACGTCCATATCTGGCATGAATCAGTGGTTTCACAAGCAGGTTCAGCTGAGCAAATAATGAATCTGGGACACACACACACCGCGCACACACAAGTACGCATATTTACGTATAAGTTAATTGTGAGTGCTGTAACAAGAACCAGAAGGACTGGGAGAAACAGGGTCCGGGAAGTCGATTTATTGGATCCGAATGGCCTGGCTGCTCTGGGCCTGTTGGCTGCCTAGCGGATATACACACACACACACACACACACACACTCTCTGACTGACACACACACTATTGGATTACTGTGGTCAGCGTAAGAACAGCTGTTGGAGAGTGCCATTATATGCCCCTGGACTCCAACCAGGGATCCGTGCACAATATTATATTAAAGTGAAACTTATTAAAAAGCAACACGTGCAACAGTAGGTCTGTCCGAGAGCCAAGCACTTAAGAGCCAAGCACAGAGCATGCTCCACATCAAAGAAGTATACTCAAAAACCGTTCAAAGCTGTCTGTTCCATATGCGTCCCCCCCCCCCCCCCCCCCCCCCCTAATGCTTCAAACAGGTACTGGATTATTTTATTAATCTCCTGACCGTAATGCAATTGCAATGCTCCTTCTACCTCTCCCTGTTTCTCTCCCTCATTGTCCTCTTGGACAGACACACGAACATGGACACGTTCACACTCAGTTGAGTTGTTGTTTTTACGGCTGACATCCTGTTCTGGTGGCTCTATGCGGTTAATGAGATGCTGCTGAAATTCCACGTTGAATACCAGTCATATTTTAGTGGTCTTAATGTCGTTTTTTTTCTTTGATTATTGCATTTATCCTCTCTCTTCAGAACTTGAGCTTGGTGACGGGGCGGTTGCCGTAGCAATCTGAGGAAGCAAATCGAGATAGCGCACCTGTTTGGTGTTCCTGTGGTGGTAGCGCTCAACGTCTTCAAGTAAGACCACAACCCGCCAAACTTAAAACCCAGTACAGGAATACAGACACCTGCCTTCACCATTTATGAAATAAAAAGAGAACAAAATAAATGAAGAATGACTAAACAAAATACATTATTCATGAGCGTCTCCGTGGCAACCACTTGTTGCAGGACGGACACGCAGGCGGAGATCGATCAGGTTTGCCGGCTCGCCAAGGAGTGCGGGGCGTTCGACGCGGTGCCCTGCCACCACTGGGCGCTGGGCGGCCGCGGCTCGGTGGATCTGGCCCGCGCCGTGAAGGAGGCGAGCAGTGCACCCAGCAACTTCCAGTTCCTCTACAGCCCAGAGGTGAGAGGAGACGGTGCATGGGATTCACCAGGCAAGGCCTTGGTACAGTAAAGTGTAGTGCCTGTGTGACCCATTATACCCATTTACTTATACTGAACTGATCCACTCTGTCATTCGTGCACCTGTGCACCTAGTGGAATTGATGGCCTGTCAATCAAGACATACGCACGTACCTAGACATGCCCTTCTGTAATCCCGGATAACTTTTGCAATCATCAATCATTTTAAATAAAAGAGAAAGTACACAAAGCTATCGAGACTCAAATTCCCTAATGAAAAAACGTCTCCTGACGCTGTCTCTCGATTGAGAGTCCCAGGTGTTTCCGTATGCCATTGACCATTTAATGAGTGGAAGCTTTTTAGTGCTTTTTTCTATACAGCATTCAGCTGCCATTAGCAGAAATGCATCTTAAGGGCCTTCCATATTGTCTTCAACATTCAGACTTGATGACGGCCACTTGGCCATACGCTCCTAATGCCCGAGCGGCATTCTGCCTGCATTTAGTTTAGCTTTTTTTTAATTCTTTATTTTTATTTTGGAACAGTTTATATTACAAAACATACATCATGACAAAAGCAGTTTTATTTCCTCTGCCGACCATAGCTTTTTCAAAATTTAAGAACTTTGTACATCTTGGGAGAGCTAACCTGTGCACACAAGGGCATTGAAAAGTATCTCCAGGGAGGACTTGAGAGGAAAAAAAATTTTAAAAATCGACGGGCTATGCTAGAATAGAGACTTTACAGGGTCATTCGTTCAATACCTTATTCATTTGCAAGGGCTTTACATATTTTACCAACTCGCATGCATTTTGTTTAACGGCAAGGGAAACACTGGAAGTTCAACTTCACCCGAACGTTTTCTGATTGGCATCCAATAGTGAATTAACAGGGGAAGGCGTCTCTTCCCAGCTAATGGTCTCTTAAACCTTGTCTGATTCTCCAAACGGTGCCTTAACAGCCAGTCATTAACTTGCCCATGGCATCTAGAACCACTTGTTTACCACTGCGTTGTACACTGGATTTAAATGTATCCTTAAACTCTGTGTGCCTCATAGCCCCTTGCCATTATATGAAGGACTTGTGTCTATTGTAGGGGATGTCATGTGATCACATCACCGTGATGATTGCTTTTTTAAATAAATCTTTGACAGGGCAGTTTTGTTAAGCTGTGCATAAAATGGATGTCCCTTGGCATTGTGTATACGACGCACTATTGCATTTAACAAAATGCAATAGGTTTTATGAGAAACTTGCACAAAAGCATGTTTGGGCGTAGATACCCTAATAATGCTAACTGTGTTGAACCTTTATGGCAACCTTTTACTTATCCAGCACAGAGTTTTGTGGGACACGGTATTCATAATGAATGTCAATATAATTCCACACACTTAAATAAAATCTGTTTCTGAGCGGTATTGCTATTTCTCTAGAGATGTGTGATCCTGGCAAACATTTATTCATAAAGGTTTTATTCAAGGTTGAGATACAGACGTTTTTCATTAAACTGTTGGAGTACTATTGTTTTGATGATGATGATGATGATGATGATGATGATGATACATTTTCTTAGAATTTGTTTCATTGTTTTGTTAGTCAGTTTAATACATAGTGTCACTGCCCGAGATCACACATGTTTTCTCCATAGGCTTACAATATGCCGTTGAGATGGTTGTTTAACATTAAAATGAAGGGAAATGTGGAAGAGCAGGCAGTGCTGCAGTCCATCAGGTCAGGCAGTTCAGCCCTAAACATGTTTTAAGTAATGGAGCCGACCTGATGAAATTAGCATGCAGTGGAGCAGTACATTAAGGCAGAAGGAAATGGTGACTAGTCGTGATTAGTCTGCTCTAAGGGGGTTAAGGAGAGGAACTACAGGTCACTAATCGAGTTGTGCTCTCTGACAAGGGCAGGATCGACTGATTGCAGTGTGTTTTTTGTGTGTTGGCTAATGTATGTAAAAAACAAACCACCAAATCACACCACACCTTTTTTGGACTACTACCACCGTTGTTTTGTTACTATAATCTACATGGTCATCTTAGATAGATAGATGGATGCATAGATAGACTGGACTGTTACGATAGTAAGCCGGCCGAGGCTGATTGGACTGTGTGTCTTCCTCCCACCATAGATGCCCATTGTGGACAAGATCCGGACGATAGCCCAGAAGGTGTACGGTGCGGATGACATCGCCCCTCTCCCCACAGGCCAAGGAGGAGATCGAGAACTACGACCGGCAGGTGAAGTCACTGCCCACTCCAAACCACAGCTGACTCACTCACTTCACTCTCTCGATGAGTCACACAGATCATCTCTTAATAATGCAAGGGGGGGCTAGGATAGGCTAGTGGTTTGACTCCCAGCACCTATCCTTGTGCAAGATGCCCAATCCCTACCTGCTCATTAAGAACTTAAGAATTAGGATAAAAGCATCCCCTACGTTTTTCAATCCTAAATCGTGTGTGTGAGTGGCTATGTGTGTATATCATTGACTTTGTCTTGTGCTTCTCCTCTACACAGGGCTACAGCGCGCTGCCCATTTGCATGGCCAAGACCCACCTGTCCCTGTCCCACATGCCAGACAAGAAGGGTGCTCCCACAGGCTTCACCCTGCCAATCAGGACTGTGCGCGCCAGCATCGGGGCAGGCTTCATTTACCCACTCGTGGGCACGGTGAGTTTGTTTGATTGTCAACCTAAAACTTCTGATTGTCAGAGTCACAGCGACGTGTCCACATAAAGTATGTCCATAACTGTCGCTTGAGACATGCCTTCCTATGCAATTTTTTTTGTCATCAACTGTTTTTAGGTGGGTTCTTTCAAGTGTTTTAGATACCCCACAGAACTTTGTTGTGGCCCTTCGGAAAGGATGCCATTGATTCCACACATGAGGTTCCTGGATGAGATGAGTTCAGTCATAGACTAGTGCTTGAGATACTCTCATCTAGTGTTACGATCTTGTATTCAAACACCGCTATTCTGTTTCAATCACATGAGATGTGTGGCTGGTTGCGTTGGTCTGCATATTAGTTTTTCAGTGTTTCCGCCGGTAACCTTTTATACGCAAACATTATTTTTCTCAGTCATAGGTGAGGAATTGCACACTAAAAATCAGTGATAATGAATGATCTTCTCACGAAAAACCCCTGCAACATTTACACGTGTAGATGACGTGCAGCAATTTGCCTAGGTAGGCGCTTGCATAGTATCACCTTTCTCTGGACCATGCGTGTCCCTTTTTCAGACGGCCCTCAATGTACACTGACTTGGTTCTGACACACAGCCGGAGACCAGGTTTCTCTGGGTCCTCCTCACTGTAAGACGTTGCTCAGAGTCTAGCCTAGAGCGGAGCTTGGGCTGACCCAGAACCAGATGCAGGCATGTAGCCCATCGCCGGGGCTTGGCAGGAAGCGGCTGACTTCCTGCAACACTGCTGGCCCTCCTGCCGTTTCACCAGCGCTCCCCCAGGGCCGGACTTTGATAGGCTGATGCAGAGGCTGCAGAGGCTGCAGGCATGCTGGGCCAGGGGGCCGGCGGCTGTGGTGGCCTGCTGTGGGTGGTGGTGGTGGTGGTGGTGGTGGCGTCTCACGGCCCAGACCAGCCTTTGATCTGCCTAGGAACCGTGGAGCCACCGGCACGTCGATGACCCCTGAACCCCCCCCCCCCGATATATCTTTGAACTCTTGGACTGAAAGCTTAGACTGCACCTGCTGGTAATCCCTAATGTTGGGGCTTATATCTATTTTGGTGTGATTTGTATAATTTTTTTAAACCCACACTGGCCATTGTGATGTGGCAACATGTTTACAATCTGTCATTTGGACCTACGGGTCATCCGGACTTGGTAGGAAGGGTGGTGGGCGGGGAGGAGACTCTACCATCCCACTGAGGGGGTGAGTGTGTGTGGAGAGAAGGGGTGGCAGGGTGGGTGGGGGGGGTCCATGCATACATGCATGTATGCTGAGGAATCAGGAAGGGTCTGATGTCATGTGCCAGATATGTGAGGGAGGGGTAGTGGTTACGGGCAGTACAATAGGTCTCTGTAGGATTCATATCCAGTTAGAGCAGTTAAACCCCAGAATAGATCTCGTTAAAACGTCTCCTTTGAGTCCAACTCGTGGATTCTTCCTAATCAACTTCCTCTCTCAACCTTCGGTGAGAGAGAGAGAGAGGTTTCTTCTGTTTTTTTATACAAGCCCAACCAATTATTTTGCCACCGATACCGATTTTAGGATGCAAAAAATGCCAATAGCCGATATTATCTACCGATAGATTTATTTTGCTTTTAGCAGAAAGTTTTAATAAAACACTGCTTTATTGAACACAATTAACATTAATGTGTGTATATATCTGTAATGTAATCTCTGCTATTAACAAAATTAAAATGTTCTATAATAAATAACGGTAACAAAAATTATTATTTTGAAAAACAAAAACAAAAAAACACTGGCACTCTGGTCCAATCAGTGTCAGTGTAGTTCCAGGCCTCTGGCTCACTGCAACTACTGCACACATTCAAATAATGTACAACTATAATGAACAAGCAGACACCTTGTGCAGCCCACTCCAATATTTTCCTACGGCAAAAGTGGCAATTTCAGGTAGTGCAGGGGTCGTGCGCCCAACCTCGCGGTGCGTTGCCACGGAGGGAACTCGCTTCGAAGTTTACATTATTTCAACTTCTATTTCAATAGAGTTGCAGTACAGTCCAAAAAGGCCGAATATTTTAAACTGTGGTTCATTTTGTGTGTGTTTTAAACTTGCCGCGCTCGAGAACACAACGCCCGGCCTAGCGAAGTGCCCGGTGTCCCACCCCGTCAGTGACTGCACCTTGGTAGCAGCAGTTGCTCTAACTTGTTGGAAATGACGATCTTTTGTACTTTATGTGGAATCGGTTCACTGTGGAGTATTTGGACTATGATACACTTCCTCCACACACTTACTCGTACATACCACTTACCTTGTGATATTGTAGTTTCGATATTTTAGTTTAAAACGTGTTTTAACAAATTAAAAAAAACGTTCAGAAATTAAATGGGGAAAAATGACGACGTCAACTAAATGTCCACCCCGATGGCCCTATTTTGAAATGCTACATGGTGGCGCTGTAAAGGAGCACGGTGGTGCAGCGCCACTGTTACTTTCTTTGGGGAGAACCCTGATACGTTTTCAGATCATCTGGTGGTATTAAGCCTGCAAATTACATTGTTTCTTATGTGCTATTATCGGCCCTTGCATTCTCTACATTTATTAGGTGTTATGTCTGGCCTAAGCACCCTTTTTGAACCCATCCATAATGCAGTCATACCAAATCTCTTGGTCATTTTGGCTCCTATCTTAACAGCACTGAAATGAATTGACTTGAATATTTTTTTTAATGAAATCTCCGACATCTGGTGACCCCTTTTAATGGGATGCCATGCGATGAAATCACCGGCTATAATGTCTGCCGTTTCCTGGAAAATTGATTAATAGGTAGACGGCTTATGTGACAAAGTATGTTCATTGTAAGTCAAGTAAAAAATCTATTTAATATGCTTTGTCAATTCAGTGGTCCATTTTTCTCTTGTCACTACATATACATATACATATATCTTTTTGTAATAAAATATGTGTTGTTGACCAAGACTCATCTTCTTCAGCTGTGAGGGAGGCCAAGACTCATGAAATCCTACTACACTTTTTAGGGTTATTTTTTTCCTCTGCCCGACAACGGCACATTGTGTTTTGAGGGAGACGTGGTGGGAATGTGTTGGCAGAGTGGCGGCTCCATGTTTAGCCGCCGAGCGTAAAGTGTTCAGTGCGTTCCAACACGTTCCCCCGGAGGGCCGCAGATGCTGCGAACAGCGCATCTATTGTAGCGCGCCGCAACCTCGACCCCCCCCCCCTCCCCTCCCTCCCAAAACCGCTACGCTGGTATGTTGGTATCACTTCAGCACACAAGATGCACAACAGTCTTTTTGACCTCTGTGGCTCGCAGGAGGTCTTGGCCCAGAGTGGTTAAACAGGCTGGCACAACATCTGAGCGCTGAGTCCCAGTGCTGGAAAGGCACTGAGGTATTCAAATGGCACATTCATCAGCCAACACAAAGTGTTGGGTTGTGTTTGATTAGCTTTGCGTGCACACCCGATTTCCGGGCTGGGATCAATAAAGTTCTTTCTTATCTTCAACTTCCATAGATAATTTTGAACTGAAAGATGTCCCCCAATATAATATGGCCTGTGAATGGTCATCATTGTCTTGTGAATTATTTTTGTTTTGTAAAATGGAATGAACAGATGGATGACAAAAAACGACACTTTTTAAAAATGTGGTCTAGGCTTTGATGATTATGTTCATGTCATTCGTATAACAACATAGTGTTTAACTTAACAAACTTACATTTTGTTGCAAAGAAAGCATTTGGTTTTCGTTTTATCCCTGCCTTGGACTGTAAAGAATTATGGCTCTTCTCAAGGACCTCAGGTGGTTTTAATTTAGTGCTTCCATTCCTTAATGACGTCAGGCCATTGCTATCATCGAATTATGTCATTGCAGCATTTTTATTTTCGCTTCAGTATGTTAATAATGACGTCACTACCCTATCATAAATATGATATGCGATATGTGTGACTACCATGACATGGCCTCAAGGACAAAAACCACAGAGCGTGATAATTGCATTAGATTTAATGCACTCCATTAGAGTGGGACCACTGCAATGCTAATCTTTGTTCTAGTCGGATTTAGCCCTGCAAACCACAGAAGGAATGGCCTGGCCTGGAAGACGCTCCTCACGAGCCAGTTCCCCTCATCCAGTCTTCCTCTTCTTCTCGACGTTTTCTTTTTATGGGCAGCACCGCTTCCTCGGACAGGAAATTAACTGGTCAATTCCTGCTGCCTCACTCCGAACTGATTGGGCCTATAAAACTATCCTTCTGTTCACTGTAGGAGAGGGGTTGTGGTGGGGTGGTGGAGAGCTGTGTAGCGTGTGTTCACTTGTTGGGGTTCGAAATGAGCCTTTGACAAACTGTGGTTTTTCCGCCTGAGCCGCTATATATTTTTTTTTTAGCTTTTATTCTTTTGCAAATATATGTGGTCACAATATTGTAAGAGAAGACGACGACGGTTGATTCGGCAGCATTGTCTTGTCTTGTTCGTGGTGGAGAGAGAAAGGGGGGGAGAGAAAACAAGGTTATACAGTCAACAGTTGATTGTTTGCGTGAGTCTCATGTTCACATGTTCCAATTTTCATGTCCCCAAATGTAATTACGGGAGAATTCCCCCCAGTCAGTTGATTTGTATTTGGGGAGTCGGTTAACAATGAACAGCCGCACATCCGTCCGCGGTACATGTAGCCTTTAGCTTTTTACTCATTGAGAGGCTATTGTGCGTTGCTATCGGAGGTAGCGGTAGTACGGTAGTAAGTCCCAAGCCATCCAACACTATTTTATTCGTGTGTTCAATTCAACATTTTTTCCCCACTTAACTTTGGGTGAGGTCATTTCATGTCTACGCACAATCACATGTTCGGTTCCGTTATTGTCGCTCAAACGTGTTTCCAAAACATAATTATGATTCTTCCACCGCTGCACATTTTTACTCGCTTTTTAGGCTTAGTGTGTACATTTTCAAGGAGATGAGAACAAGTGGCCATTGATTTTTTTTTTCGGGGGGGCTCCGATGTCCTCACCGCTAAAGTAAGGTTGTCAACACATTGATCACTAGCAGTTCTATATGGTTACTGTCTTTGCCATTCAATAGATGACTCAAGATTATATCATTCACCGCACAAGGAGGGGCGATCCTGTTTCGGTGTAATTGAGCTGGTTTGATACCGTGTCGCGGTGGGTTCAGTTTCATAAGCTGCCGTTCGCGCCGCTCCCCCGCCAGCTGTGTTGTGTCCACGCCGTAATATGAGCTTCCACTGATTGCCTAGATTAGAAATTCTACCTTGTCATTTGCCACTGCGTTCGGCCGCGCGTCTCTTTTACCTTTTTAATTCTCCCAACAGGGGACAGACGTAAGCGGTGTTTAAAACCTGTTGGCTGTGCTGTGTTTTCGTCCGACGTCACAACCCTAATGGTTCTGATGTCGAGGGTGCTTTTGCATGTGTAACGTAAAATACACACTTTAGGATGCGAGCGTCGCTCCCTCTGCTCTTGCTCACACTCCTCTGATAAATCTTTCACCGCCGTTGCCCTCCCCAAAAATACCCGTTCCTAACCTTCTATTATTAAGAGACATCATTGTGAGTGTAGAAACGCTGAACTGAAACTTTCCACTCTCAGGTCCCCAGACTGAAGTGAATGTTGAATATTTTCTTTGAACTATGGATTCGCTTCCCCGCCTCACCACATAACCCCCCCCCCCCCGCCCGCGCGCGTTAGCGTTGACATGCTCACCATGTTGATCCTTTTTCGTCCAACTAGTATTCTCATTTACATGCAGAATGCTGCCGCATGCACTTCTGCAACACTGCCCCCCCCCCCCCTCCTCTCTACAGCAATGCTAATTTACTGGTTGGTCTAATCCATATTTAGCATAGCAAGTAAGCCTACGTCAACTGTCAGCGAATCGATCGATGGATGTTTGTAAAATATGTGCACACGTCATCCTTTTCGGTAATGTAAAAATGTAAATCATTGCCTGCTGTTGTGCACCTGTGAAATCGTTAGTAGCGTCATTTTTTGGAGCGGCAGGGACCTTTTTATGACTTTATATAGTACAACTCCTGTATCCCTGCATAGCAGCCATCTGTGTCTCACTCCCCTCTTCCTTTCTCCACTCAATGAGCACAATGCCTGGCCTGCCCACCCGACCTTGCTTCTATGACATCGACCTTGACCCCGTTACCGAGGAATCACCTCTTCTGAGCATGCTCTGGCCAGAGGTAAACATCGCGGCCCCCAACCCAGAAAGACTTGTGTGTGTGTGTGTGGGGGGGGGTGTCCATGGAGACAGTCGATAACCTCTATATTGTCAATCTGTATTTTTGTTTTATTCTTATGTTCTTCTTTTGATTATACATCAAAGTGTTTTTATGTAACGACTCTAACCACTTAACTCAAAGGATCTCCCTCATGTCTCCTCAGTTGACTGCCTCAGGTCAGAGTTCACAACCGTGTGAACTGCTCAATCATGTTTATAGAAACCCCGCCATCTTCTCTTCTCTGCTCAGGATTATTTCTATAGTGTTTCATTAAATATGCTACCTTTGCACACTGTGTGTTTGTGTGTTGTGCGAAATAAGCAAGAGATGACCAATGTTCATGCTGTCTTACCTTCTGATGACGTTGGTCTGCAAAAGTCATTTCATTTTTCATTTGTTAAACTATTATAAGTATTTAAGGTTCATAATGTTACGTTTTTTTAAAGGAATTTCAATTTTATTTCTTATCTACATAACACTTCTGGGTAATTTTCATACCTACCCACTTTTGTGTGCACCCCCGTTTTTATTTGAGGTATTTTTGATAACCGTAAGCAAACCCCCCTCCCCCCTCCATCCAATAAACCCCGTTCAACATCCAACTCCATGTTAGACTCAT
>JAOPHQ010001905.1:0-24772 GCA_030340625.1 Merluccius polli | reverse complement strand
GCACACACCACCCGGACACGTGCACACACCCGGACACGTGCACACACCTGGACACGTGCACACACCCGGACACGTGCACACACCTGGACACGTGCACACACACCCGGACACGTGCACACACCCGGACACGCGCACACACCCGGACACGTGTACACACCCGGACACGTGCACACACACCCGGACACGTGCACACACACTTGGACACATGCACACACACTTGGACACGTGCACACACCCGGACACGCGCACACACCCGGACACATGCACACACACCCGGACACGTGCACACACCCGGACACGTGCACACACCCGGACACGTGCACACACCCGGACACGCGCACACACCTGGACATGTGCACACACTTGGCCATGTGCACACACACACCTGGACACGTACACACACACTTGGACATGTGCACACACGTGTAAATGCAAACATGTGCAAGCACAAAACCCATTTAAAAACACTGCTGGGTGGGATGCTAGTTTTATATTTTGAGACGCCACATTTCATTGTTGTTTGTTTAGATCAATTTTATTCAATGGTACAATATGAATAAAATATGTTGCTGCATTATTAAAGCGTTCAAGGGATTCTCAAACCGCAAAAACATTCATGAGGGCCCACAGCGGAGCCCAGCGCTCTTTAAAGGCAACAATGCGCGTCGGCGGTTTGAAGACGTTAAGTGATGAACGCTGAACTTGTTGTTCTCCGATCGCCAGGGAAAGGAAGAGTTTGAGAAGAACCAAAAGCAGCTTCTGGAAAAGGGCAACATCATCCGGCAAAGCAAAGCGCAGCTGGAGCAGCAGCAGGTATGAGCCCGTCTGTGTGTGTGTGTGTGTGTGTGTGTGTGAGTGTAGCGTTGTGTTGGTGTAGTGTAGCGGTGTCAGTGTTGATTTAGAGCAGTGTTGTGTTAGTGTAGTGTTGTGTTAGTGTGTCCTAGAAGTGGAGCGGTGTTATTGTAGTGTTGTGAAAGTGTTGGTATCGTAGTGAATTCCTGGGGTTTAAATCTTTTTCTCTCTCTCTCTCTACTCCCTCCCTCCCTCCCCCTTTACTCCCTCCCGCCACAGATCAAACAGTTTGAGCGGCTGGAGCGCGAGGTCAGCCAGCCGATCAACAGCGACATGTCGGGCTGGGTCCCGCATCACCACCCGCCCGCCAACCCGCTGTCCGCGCGCGGCGGCGGCGGCGGCGGCCCCGCCTCCAAGCTGTGCACCGGCGACCGGCAGCTCCTCCTCTTCTACCAGGAGCAGTGCGAGCACAACGTCACCACGGTGACCAACGCCGTGGACGCCTTCTTCGCCGCCGTGGGCGCCAACCAGCCGCCCAAGATCTTCGTGGCGCACAGCAAGTTCGTCATCCTCAGCGCCCACAAGCTGGTGTTCATCGGCGACACGCTGTCGCGGCAGGCGCGCTCGCCGGACGTGCGCGCCCGCGTGGCGCAGACCAGCAACGCGCTGTGCGACAAGCTGAAGGAGATCGTGCTGAGCACCAAGACGGCGGCGCTGCAGTACCCGGCGCCCGGCTCCGGCCGCGACATGGTGGACCGCGTCCGCGAGCTGACCGGCTGCACGCAGCAGTTCCGGATGGTCCTGGGACAGCTGGTCGCCATGTGAACCAGCCAGGGGCTTGGGGGGGGGGAGGAGGAGGAGGAGGGGGAGGAGGATACAACATGAGGATGTGTCGACGTGTGTATGTGTGTGTGTGTGTGTGCGCGCGTGCGTGTGTGTATGTGTGTGCGCGGCTGTGAGACGGACGCCAGGCAGCAGCAGCAGCAGGATATATTATATACAGTAACACAGGACCAACGGCCCTGTTGACCAATCAGTGTGCAGTGTGCGTGGCCAGTGGGCGGGGTCAACTCGGTCAGCCAGGACCGGACTTGACTGACAGCCTCCTGCAGGACCTTTAATGACCCTCAATGACTCAACCGACCAATCGCCATCTCTCTCTCTGGATTAAGCCCCGCCCTCCTCCTCCGGGACCAGGCTCCCCTTCGTCCCTCAACCTGCTTTTTATTCTAGAGAAGAAGAAACCACAAACACTTTATCTTCAACGGGCTGGGCCAATGGTTGTAAAATAATCATTGTAAATATTTAAGTTACCTATTTAGCCAGAATAAAACAAACGACAACGGCAGGGAAGTGAACAACTTCCATTATATGAACATAAATATATATATATATATATATATATATATATATATATATATATATATATATATATATATATATATATATATATATACATATATATATATATATATATATATTTGTTTTGTTTTGGGGGGGGGGGATTTTTTTTTTGGACGAACGAAAAGATGAGAACTTTGAAATGTAGGTTTTAGACGGTATCCAATATTATTATTATTATTATTGTTATTATAATTATTGCGATAATTAAGTCTATGGCTGTGTAGCGTTGTCCTCTGGGTGCCGCCAGATGTGTAAACCCCACAGGGGGCCGCGCGGCGCTGTGGCCCCCCCCCCGGCCGCAGACCCGCCGCGCCGTTCCCCCTCGCTGATCGCTATGGAAACAAACCAGGTCACCCCTTTTTTCTCCGGAGGCGTCTTTGCAACATTCATGGTCGAAGTGATGATGTCATGATGCAGATGCTGGCCTTCTGGAGAGACGCTGGTCAAGAGCAAACTGGTGGTTTACGGTCGGCGTGTGTTTGACTCCGTCTCCATTGCCTGGGAATGCGCCGCGCGTTGTGAACTACTTTATTCCGTTTCCCTCAAGCAGGATGGCGGCTACCTGCCTACGCGTCGGGGTCCAGCCGGCCGGGTCGCGATCCCCAGTTGATTTGCAACGCCTGTGCAGCAACAAGTAAACGAACCAAACGGTTCAACTTCTCCCATCGCAAGGTCGGTCGTCTTGTAACACAAGGAGGGTTTGGTCACACAGAGCTACACTAGGTTACCACAGAGCAGTGGAAGTGAAAGGACTCTCGGTTCACTTCAGTCCAATATTGGCATTCATGAACTGGTGGGAAGTAGATAATGGCAGATTTTTATTTTATTTTAGAGTGAACTATTTCTTTAATCCTCCATCCCTGTTATCGGAGTTATCTTTCTCGATCTTTCCCCCCCCGCAAACCCATGAATAACAATGAAAGCCTGTGCAACGTGTGGCGGTTAGGAACGGCCACAGTGGATCTCAAGGGCGATAGGCTTTTTAAATAAATGTGTTCATGGTAGATTTGTACAATGGATGAATGAATGTGAGGGAAGGAGTTTAAAAAACGTTGTGAATGATGAAATTGAAACATGAAATTAAATCTGTTTTTCGTCTTTTCTCCGAATGTGTGTTGTTGTTTTTTTTTTTACAGCGCAGTTACGATGATGGCATGTGTGGGTTGCCGCTCACACACATGCAGTTTAATGGTTAAAAAGGGAGGTGCAGTCCATCTTTTCACATAGTATAAATCACTGGTGGGGTTTTTTTGGCCTTTTTTTGGAAAATATCAAGTGGGTTTATGTAGTCAACAGTTTTCACAAACTCTCAATCATTCACAGTCTTTTATGTGTGACTTTATGTGACACAGTGTGGCTGCTCTCTCTGGTGCACAGGCCTTAGTGGGGAAGGTCTGTGGCTCCATCTGGCTGCGGCCTCTGGCGCCCCCTGCTGGACGCTTTATTCAGACAAACTCAAATCAAAATGAGGATAAAGTTTAAACCCTTTGGAAATGTGCACAAAAGCAGCCACCATGACAGCATGGTGTGAGTAAAGGACCTCAAAACAAGTTAGACTGAAGTCAGATTGAAACTAAACTGTCAAGTCTAAAGCGCTCCGAGGCGGCATTTGTTTTTTGTAATCAATATGTGTCCCATTTAATTTAAAATGTATTTACATTTAATTTAACAAAAATGTAAGTGCACTCCACATGTAAATGTACTTCATTATTCTGCTTTGAATTGAAATGCACTTAGATTTGAAACTCACCGAAATGTCAAGGGCACTTAAATATGAAGTGCACTTCCAATGAGTTCGCCCTGATGCCTGAAGACGTAAGGTCATGGGTTCCAGTCTGGCAGTAAGGGTTAGCCACTATCGACAAGAGACGTCTCCCTTAATTAAAGTTAATTCCTTACTTTTCTAGGCAATTACATTACTAACACTGGTCAGTGTCAGGCTTGAACCCAGAACCTTCTGCCTATGAGGCATGAGAGCTAAGCAACGAGCCATCCCAGCTTGTCTTCTCCATTGAGATCATACAGATAATAATTAAATGTATTATTATTATTATTATTATTATTATTATATTTATTTGTCCTATGGTGCTCTACATGTGAGAATATGAAACTATCTAATTTAAAGGTGCAGTATAGAACTGAGTGGCATCTAGCTGAACGGACTTGGCAGAAATTGAATATAATGTTAATCAGTATTTTTATTGTTTTAATTAGTGTATAATCTCATGAAAATATGAATCGTTGTGTTTTCCTTACCTTAGTATGAGCCCTTTATATCTACATAGGGAGCGGGTCCTCTTCCACGGAGGCCGCCATGTTGCACCGCCATGTTTCTACAGTAGCCCAGAACGGACAAACGGTAAAAGGACAAACAAAGTACCTACTGGTACCTTACAGGCCAGTACAGACCACTATAGCTTCAGTACCTACTGGTACCTTACAGACCAGTACAGACCACTATAGCTTCAGTACCTACTGGCACCTTACTGGCCAGTACAGACCACCGTAGCTTCAGTACAGACCACCGTAGCTTCAGTACCTACTGGTACCTTACTGGCCAGTACAGACCACTATAGCTTCAGTACCTTCTGGTACCTTACAGGCCAGTACAGACCACTATAGCTTCAGTACCTACTGGTACCTTACTGGCCAGTACAGACCACTATAGCTTCAGTACCTTCTGGTACCTTACAGGCCAGTACAGACCACTATAGCTTCAGTACCTACTGGTACCTTACTGGCCAGTACAGACCACTATAGCTTCAGTACCTTCTGGTACCTTACTGGCCAGTACAGACCACTATAGCTTCAGTACCTACTGACACCTACAGGCCAGTACAGACCACTATAGCTTCAGTACCTTCAGGGTGCTGGCAGCAGGTGGAAGCAGCAGCACACGGCCGGGGGTGAATGCTGTTCCTCTATAGTTTGAATGCTGGTTCAGGTCCAGGTCCAGGTCCAGGTTCAGGTCCAGGTTCGGGTCCAAGCCTGTGGGCCTCAGAGGAACTGCTGGGACCACTAGGGCTGAGAAGGTCTGAATGGATATTGATGACAAATTATTTCCTTTTAGGACAGCAAAGTGTTTGATGATTAAATGGAGGACGTCCATGGGAAGACACACTGGGAGACGAAGGTTCAGAGGATATAAAGAAACATAAAACCAGAGAGGGGATCTTCTCACGGTCTGGACTATTTAGGTGTGATGTGAGGGTTAAAGGTCATGGTCTAGACGGGGAGTCTGGTTAACTGACAAAACACACATCTTGGTCCCAGCGGTGATTACAAATGCTAACTAACTTAACACCTTTCAGTTGGAGAGAGGAAGGGCACTAAGGAGAGCTTATACATATCATACATTCATTCATTCACACATTCATTCATTCATACATGTCACATCATTTGTGACAATATTGTTGGGATTATTTTTTACCACGACAGATACTTATGGCTGTATTAATATAAGGTAGTTTGTCTACTAAGCACCGGTGCTTTTTCCTTTTCTTTTACAGAATGAATGTGTTGCATTGCTGCTCATGGGCTGCGTTCCCCTGACAGCAGGGGCCGTGTGAAAGGGTGAGGGGTCGGGGGGGGGGGGGGGGGGGGGTTTGTGGTCACTCAAGATGTCAGGTTTCAGTGGACAGTCGCCCTGCTGTCACAGCCCACTGGAGATCCAGTGAGACAACAGCCAACCTGTTTGTTTCCATTAACATATCCATTAATAAGATATCCACTGTGTGGCTGTCGCTTCAACCGCAACGCTTTACTGCCGTTGGTCAGCGCCAGATTGTGGTCATTTCATTTGGTATGGTCCCACCTCTGAAGACGTGGAGGTGACTGTGAGACTGGTAGGTGTGTGTGAGGTGAGGTGAGGCTCAGGTGACGCCACACCTCATAAAGTTTAGATTTGAATACAGTTGGGGAACGTTTGAGCAGAAAGACACGATCGTTGGTCTTGCTCCGTTTCAGCTGAAAAGGACAGTTATACGCACCGAACACAAGATATTTTTTGCACAATTTAGTTGTTGTTTTTTAACCGTCTCTCCTGTGACTTCATGCAACCATTTCCACGTTTACTGTCCGGAGATATACATCTCAGAATTTGCATTTGCATTTGTGAATAGGGAATATGAGCTGGTTGGAGCTGAAAGTGTTTCAGGTCGTAAGCCTACAAATTATTACGTCATAATCACATATAAAATATACAATATTTTTTACCACATACCAATAACAAAAATAATTTCCCAGTAAAATGACCAACAATACGAATGACAGCCTTAATATTATCTATGAGAAAAGATAACGATAACACGTTCATAGAATAAGAAAATTGTATTCCTCAAAGAGAAACACCCACAAAATAGCAGCCAACGGTTTTAATACAAATAAATCATTTGGGGGCGATACACATTGTGGTCAGGCGTAAAGTAATACATGGATATTGACTATTGATGAGAACAAACAGGTAACTTAGTGAAAGACATCCAGTAGCTTGGGAGGCTGGGGAGGAAGAACTGATTGGACATTTTTTATTCAGTAACTCCTTTTTATTATTACATTTTTCTTACACCTTGGACTGACAGAAAGCTGTAGGCCTACTTTTGAGCGTTAAATGATTTTATCTTTTATCTGTTTGTTTTAGACTCATGTGTGTTTTTCTTTTCCCTTTAATTTTCCTTAGGGTTTCTTTATCTGCTCATCAGAGACACTCAACTTTGGTTAAAATTTACATGAAGTCTATAGGCTTACTTGAATAGCGGAAACGGGGGATGTGTTAAGATTTGCATAACTCTGAAACAAGCTGCAGACATACAGGTCCAGTTTTAGAGTAATGATGTGTACACAAACCCTCTCGACTTCAGATCATATCATGTAAAGCAGACACGTTTAGAGCCGTTTAGCACTATAGACCGGTGATGTATTTATTTGCATCAATCTCGGATGGTTCAACTTAAAGTACAAAAGAAACGTTTGAACCACAACTGCTTCAGCCTCCTCGCGAAGTTTTAAGCCTTTCTCTGTGCCGATTAGTGCTAAAATGAGCGGCCATTCAGTGTTTTGGTTGCTATTCTTTAACCAACACAGTGGAGCCAACATATTGTAGGACAGCTGCTCCTCGCTGGCCCAGATCAAAGACTGACGTCAACTCCGACGTTGAAGTAGCCCATTGAAAAGTGGACATAAACTCACAGTTTGGACATTTCCTTCCTGCTCACCCAACATTCGGTTCTCTTTCTTTTTTGTCAATTTTAATAAACGAAACCAAACCCGTGCCAAATCCACCCTGTCCCATTGAAAGCCATTGTGCTGTGGAGCACCAGGGGTCAAAGGTTACGTTCCCTGTATTTACCCTATAGTGTATTCAGCATCTGAATCACCACAACGTCTGGAATGACGTCCATCATATCCTTTCTAAGTTTAGGCCATTAAAACCCATTTAGAATAAGAAATGAGTCAACAATTTAACAAAAAAAAGAACAGGCCACCATTTCAATGTAAAAATACATATATTTCCTTGTGTTCTGAGGTCAACATAGGAATGTACTTTTCAACCTGGTAATGTGTTTACACAGTCTATAACACACTCATCATCGTCATCATCGTCATCATCATCATCATCATCATACATACATACAAGGATACATGTCATAAACTATTTCACGCTGGGATAACATCTCAAAACAGCAAGGTCTCCATCACCTCACGTCAATTACAAAAGCTCTATTTTTGTACCCAAGGCCTTGAATAGGTCTAACGATAATCAATAAGCTAAGGCGTCATTGGTATTTTTATTTTTGCGTTTTTTTTTAAAACTTTATATTCCGTGGCAGTTATATTTTTACCCTTTCCATCCACTTTCCACTCTCACATTACCTCGTAACTCCACACACTACTGGCCAAGTCACCGCCTTCTCTATAAAACAGCAGGCGTATGGGCCCACCTGTGTCATTTGATTCAAAATAAAAGTCCTTCTCTCTTTTAGCTTAATCTTTGTACTGCCGGGCAGATCGATGTCTGGTTCTTCAGTGGCGTCCCGGATGCGTCTGGCCGCGTCCGTGTCTTCGTTCTCGCTCCTCTTCGTCTTACCTTAGTCCATATGGCTATTGTTTTTCAACACACATAGTTCACATTGCTCGCTTGGAGAAATCACCGTTACCCGCTGTGGGAGGATGAGAACCTCGTCGTAAATGAATAGTTAAATAGGAGATACTCATGACAGAGGAGAACAGCTTCTTCAGCTGTACAATTCCATAACATAACTTTTTGTTAACGTATATTTGTCTTTGCGGAGGCTCTGTTTGGGGAGTGGAGAGAGGGTGAGGCGAAACGATTTAACGTATGCCTGTTGTCCCTTTTTGTGCACTTTTACGTGTGCCTGAGATAGAAAAGATTAACCTAACAAGTCCACAATTCTCTCTCTGTCTCTCTCTCTCTTTTCTCCTCCCCATGAGCCGTATCCATGGAAACGCTGTCACAGAGAGACGGTATCCGATCAGAGGTTGACGTCCAGGACGTCGGTGGGCGTGGGCGAGAGCTCCTGGCCCTCGGCGTCCATCACACCCTTGGTTGCCGTGGTACCCGAGTGCGGCTGCTGTGTCTGTAGCTGGGCCTGGCATAGGCTGGTTTCAAACAGCGACTCAATTTGTTCTTGACATGCCCTCAAACAGTCCTTCAGAGAGAGAGAGACAGAGAGAGAGAGAGAGAGATTTAGTATAATTTTCCAGTACACCGGGTCAAACTCCTTACATATGTAAATGTGTTCGGCACGTATTGCAATATGATCACGCTTTGTTTAAGAATAACTGCACTCACAATGGTTAGCCTCGACTTAGCGTCAAGGCTAAAATCATTGAACCATGGAGGCAGAAAATAAAATGGCGCTGTTTTATCTGATAAAAAGAAACATGTTCAAGGGCTTGAATAATATTTTTGTGAGGTAAGAAAAGTGAAGCTAAGCTCTAGACACAGTGTTGTCCATCCATATTAATAATAATATTTAAGTAATATGAACATTACATATTAGTAATTACATTAAATGTATGTGAATAATGTTAATAATATGTTACGGTGTAGACCGACCGTGGTTGTATTTAATGTAATTTAATGTATTTAACGTGTTTCTGTGCTGCACGCATTCATGTTTTTTTAGCTTTTAATATCTTGAACGGCTGTGGGTAGTAACTCTTGAAATAGAAGGCGGGTCCACTGTGATTGACACACAAACCAGCCAACCGCAAAGTGCTAAACTCACCGGGTCACTTCTGATGATCTGTGCCAGGCTCTCGGTCAGATTCTGTGCTGTCATGGCATTACCCACAATCCTCATCTGCAAGCCCTTTACCGATGCCACCAGGCTGCCCGCCGCAACCATGGAGGGGGGGCAGGCGATGAACTTGACGTCTGGAAAGAGGAGAGCGGTGTGAATAACAATACGACATCATCCGTTTGTTTTAAAAAGTTTCATTTATTCTCTCTGTGGTTTGTATAAAAATGTCTATGTAAGATTTATACATATGACTATATTTTGAATAATAATGAATCTTCTTACTAATGTTTATACAAGTATTAGTGAGAGAGGCCGGGATGAGAAATTGAAAAGCATGAAACAGAAAAAATATGAAAACGGGAGACAAAAAGACAGTTGGCATTATAAACGCATTGCATTGTGGATGCTGCCTACCGGTAGCGCAGAGGGCCACAAAGGTCTGCGCGTGCTTCCTGAGAATGGGCATGTTCTCTGGTCTGACGGGCAGCCGGGACATGAAGAGGTCGATGAAGTCCAGCGGCGTCACGGAGGCCAGGTCCCACTTCAGTTTGGTCAGAACCATCAGCTCCATTTGCTAGGAGAGGATGAACGTGTGAATAAAGGCAGCAACAAATACTAAAAAAACAGTTCTGCTACATGCAGAGACGTCCTATTGGCACTAGAGGGCCAGACGCTCTCTGGCCAATCGGCCTTCATGGTATTGGTTACAACCCCCCCACTGAAGAGGCAATGTACTTTAGCCTGGCTAGGGGCTTGACTTCCAGGTGTAATTAAAGCCCATTTTGTTAATTGACAAGCAAAATGCAATGACTATAAAGTTATGTTTTATATTTTGCACCTTGTGTTGCTTCCCTGCACCAACATACCAAGACAGACTCCTTGGATAGGTCACTAACTTACAATAAATCTCTGAGTCTATCGCCCCAGTTGATAAAAATTAACCTCGGCTGTCTTTTCGTCCTTTGTTGCATCCTAGGTTTGGTTGTGCACCTGCCCGCCGGCCTGCGGTGCCCTGCACCTTGCGACGCCTTGTGGATTGTGCTGCAGATTGTAAAGATAATGTCGGCTGCTTCAAGCTGTGGCGGCCATGTTTAAAGTTCAGTGTTGAAATTTACAACCCCGAATTGCTGAACAAATAGGGATGTTTGAAATGAAACTGAATGTCGCCTCCTGGTTCCCTGTGCAAATGTCAACTGAGCAAGCAAATTAGCGAATACCAGCATAGCAGTAAAACTAGTTTGAGAAGTAATGTGTGTGGAGGACTCAGATGCCAACCGACTCCAGACGCATCAGAAATGCAAACCGTGATTAAAAAATAGGCCAACCCTAACGCTAGAGCAGCCTGGAGCGCAGAAACATACCGACTTACATACAGCCACAGTAGTGTTAAATGAAAAAACGTCCGACTTGTGAATCATACTCACAAATGTAAAAAAAAACCAAAAATTAAAAACATTTTTAAAAAATTAAAAAATTAAAATAATCAAATAAATCCTCTTACGCACTTATTGTTTGTTTGTAAGTCCTGGCACTTAAAATAGCACTTAGCTACGCGTAGCGTCTTAGCCTAGCTGTCTTTGTTGTATATGAGGAATGGGTTAACAATTGAGTGCTTGAAACTTTTTTCACTATTGACACCCTTACTGTATCGACAGCGATATATATATATATATATATTTATATATATATATATATATATATATATATATGTGTGTTGTTTCACTTTCTTCTGACAAATGTACTTATTAAGTGCTAAAAGCCCTAAATGTAAATGTAAATGTGAATGTAATAATCTTTCTTTTTTACTATTTACTATTACTATTTAGTCTATTTAGCAGACCACAGCGACTTTCTGGGACGCCATGTCCTGAACAAGGAGTACAAGTCTCAGCGTGACGAGTTGAACCCGTACATGCGGCGCGTCGCGCGGCCATGGCGGCGTTTGAAACCTACCCGCAGCTGGCTGGGCGAGATAGAGTTGTCTGTGTATATGCACAGCTTCTCCGCTGTCAGGGGAATGGTTTCCCTCATCTTGGACGCCAGGAACATGCAGGCAGCTGCCAGCAGCTGGAGGTGGCCCTTCTTGGTGGGCTCCATGGAGAGGAACCGGTCCAAGTAGTTCATGGCGAGCGGGAAGACGTCCTCCTCGCACTTCTGCTCCTCACACACCTGCCAGGAGAAGAAGATTGTAAAACATAAGAGACCTGTTGATTCTTTGCTCACAGTGTGTGTGGGTGGTAGGAGATTGAGGAACTGTGAAAGCCTGTTAATATTTACAATGTTTGCCCTTGCAGAAAACCAGTACTTATTTACCTGAAGTGAAGGAAAAAAAAACGTTGACTCTTGATAAAAACGGTTTCCAACGCGTCTGAGTCAACGTTGATAGTTTACAACAGACCACATACCGCAGAGCAGTATTCTGCACGGTGGAAATAATACGTGTTTAATAATGAATACATTGTTTTTGCTGTCACAGTATTTGCTGCCATCTACAGGTGGCCATGCTGTGGCCATGTTGCTCCCTCATTCAGACACAAGTATGTTAAAAGGGTTTGGACCTTGGGGTGGCAGCACACCCGGCCAAACCCAAGAGGAGCAGCAGCCTTACAAGGGCAGTCTGCCAGGCATTCACTTTAAGCAATATACTGCACAGACAAACAGCCAGTGATGTATTGGATATGAAACGCTTTATAAATAAAATGTATTACTATTATTATTATATGGGCTTCTTCCAGGGGTTGTGGTGGAGAGTGATAATGGTGGGGCAGTACGGGACGTATGATATTATTTATGTTATTTACACCTCACTTCAACAACCAGGGGATAGTGGAGTTGAACGGGAGTCATCAACAAACAACTTTATTTATTAATAAGTAGTAATAATGGTATAGCCGGAAGGCCAATTACAGTCAACATGTTGGTACACCAATACAATACAAACCTATTATACTGTATTGTATTGGTTTATATTGTATTGTACTGTATTGTATTGGTTTATATTGTATTGTAGTGTATTATATTGGTTTGTATTGTATTATACTGTATTGTATTGGTTTATATTGTATTATACTGTACTGTATTGGTTTATATTGTATTATACTGTACTGTATTGGTTTATATTGTATTGTATTGGTTTATATTGTATTGTTTGAGTTTATACTGTATTGGTTTACTGTATTGTATTCACTAAACAACAACAACAAAACGCTGCCGCCGCCGACACTGAGCCGAGACCTGAGCGGAGGAGGAGGAGGGAGGCGGAGGAGACGCAGGAGGAGGGGGAGGAGGGGGGACGAGGAGGAGGAGGGGGAGCGAGGAGGGGGGGGACTACTGGCTCGCGCAGGCGTCTTCATGAATGAACACACAAAGGCTTGCAGCGCGTGGTCTCGAGGAAGGAGGAAAAAAAACCAACCACACACACACACACACACACACTACACACACACACACACACACACCACCAGCAGCGCGGTGGCTCGCGCTCTGGTGGAAAAGTTTCCTGAAGCGCGTGGATGTATAACTTTATTTAAAAGTACAACGTGACATTAGAGAGAGACTGCCGGCCAGGGCGGAGAGCAGGAGTCCACCAGGGTCCTGGAGGAGTCCAGACCTCCTCCTTTGTTTAAAATGGTTGACACACACACTCACACACACACACACACACACACACACACACACACACACACACACACACTACATACACTCTCACACACACACACACACTCACACACACAGTGGATGTGTGCTGTTCAACATGTCATCACCCACACGCACACATCCCTAGATATAGCTCTCTACCGGTCGGCACAACGTGTTCCCAACTCACTCACCCCCCCAACTCACTCACTCACCCATTCACTCACCAACTGACTCACTCACTCATCCCCCAACTCACACACTCACCCATTCACTCACCAACTGGCTCACTCACTCACCCACCAACTCATCCACTCACTCACTCACCCACCGACTCCCCCATTCACTCACCCACCGACCCACCAACTGACTCACCGACTCACCCACCAAACTCACTCTTATCGACTCACCCATTCACTCACTCAACCACCAACTGACTACCACTCACCCCGACCAACTCACCCACTGACCAACTCACTCACCCACCAATCCCCCCCCCCACTCACCCCCCCCCCCCCAGCCTCACCTCCAGCATCCAGGTGGAGACTATCCTCCGCATGTAGGGCGCCACCTCCGGCTGGACGCACTTGAAGTACCCCGCGGCGGGCAGGTAGTAGTCCTCGGCCCGCAGCAGGGCGCGCAGCACCCGGTCCGTCAGCAGGTTCCCGTCCAGCCGGGCCCGGCGGAACGAGTCCGCCTCGCAGCACAGCAGCTGCTGCTGCTGCTGCTGTTCCATGCTCTCTCTCTCCCCCCTTTCTGTCTCCCCCCTTTCCCTGTAATGTCTCTCTGTGTGTCTCAGTCTTCAAAGTTTCGCTTTCGCGTCTCGCTGCTGGCGGATGTGTGTCGTCAGCCTCATGGCGCCATTTAATCTCTCTGTGTGTGTGTGTGTGTCGGCACCACGGGTGGAGGAGGAGGTGGTGGTGGAGGAGGAGGTGCTGGAGGTGGAGGAGTTATTCCCTAGTATCATCCAGTGTGTGTGGGGGGTATGGTGGTGGTGGTGGTGGGTCCTGCTTCTGGTCCTCGTCCTCCGGCTTCGTGTCCCGGGAGCGGGTCTGGGTTCTGGTTCCGTGGTGTCGGCACGCCAGGTCTTTATAATGGGAGTATGAGGCTGCAGTATGCCGCTTACTGTGGCCGTCCTGCTCCCTCTCTCTCTCTCCCCCTTCTGTCTCTCTCTCTCTCTTGCTCCCCCCTCTCTTTCTCTGTGTGTCTCTCTCTCCCCTCTCTCTCTCTGTCTCTCTCTCCCTGCAACGAGATAAGTTGTGTGCCACAGGCCACACACCACTAGTCGCACTCCTCCTCCTGCTCCTCCCCCCCACCTCCTCCCCCACCCACCCACCCACCCCCCTCCTCCTCCCCCACCTCCTCCTCCCCCCCCCAGTCTCTCCCTCTATCTCCGCTCCCCGGGTCTGAGACCCTCTTATCTCCCCGGCCCCACGCACAGCAGACGGCCGCGGACCCGCGGTGCGCGGAGACCCCCCGAATGAACACATTAACGCATTAATAACAACACACTAACGAGTGAATAACAACACTTTAACACATTCATAACAACACATTAACATTAACGCATTCATAACAACACGTTAACGCGTGAATAACAACACATTAACGCGTGAATAACGTCCGAGCGATCTCCCCCGAGACCTGGAGGAGTCGGATAGTAGCGGCTCGACGCCGAGGACGTGTCCGGGTTTCCACGCCTGAACCCCGGGTGGGTGCGCAGCGGCGCCTCGCTGGTCGGTTCCCAGGCCGGTCCCCCCCCCCCCCACGTCGCCTTATGCAAATACTGTGTGTTGGACCGTTGCGATTGTAATCAACGTAAACACGGTGTTGTGTTACATATTCCCCCTCTCATGTAAAGCTGATAATAATGGGTCATTATTGTCTGTTTTTTAATAATAATAATATCGACGACGGCCATGAGAGTAACGTGTCAAAGTAACGGTTGCTCTGGCGTTACGGTCACGTTGCTATGGGTACAAGACAGCTAGCAAGACAGCTAGCTTGGTTTAAACTGTCAAGTTAGGCCTGACAGTGACATGTTTGGCGGTCCGACGTCCATCATGTTGTCGATTATCGATTATTAACTGTAATATCGGGATAAACGACTTATTAAAGGACGCCGTCTGCTCCGGGCTTCACTAACGCACCCGTTACCGATGTTGGTTGACAAAATGGCGACGCTTGGCGAGGAAGAGCGAACAGCGCTTGGTGTGAGCGCGCCTGCCGCCTGGTCAGTAGCCTACAGAGTGTGTGTGTGGGACAAAACAACAATGAATTACCAGACTAATACTTTGCAAAAATGTCTTATCACAAAGACCAACAGGCTGTATGTTTGCCGTTGTTTACATATGTGGCAGGTGCGTTCACGCAAAATGGCAACCGCCAGACAAGAAAAATCACATTCCAGAGAGCTGTAAGTGAAAAGGGAAGCAGATAAGGCAGGAATGACGTAGCCGCCGAGCCTAGGGCCGCAAAGCACACGTCCATGAAGATTACCGCTGAAACGGTCCGGCTGTGCTTGAACTGTGAGGACAGACCTGTGGATGACAGGCCTAAACGTGTGCTTGTTTTGAGCAGCTCCCTGATAGTCAGACATCTTGAATGAAAGTAGTGCACGTCGGGGGAGCGAGGGGAGGGAGGAATGGCCGGCTAAGCCTCTGGCTCGGACCAAACCTACCTTCTTTAGCTGTATAAGTGCTGGACCCACTAATTAGCTCAGCAATTTATTACCGCAACGCGTCAAGCCTGTATTTGAAGCGAGCTCCCGACCGCTGAGTATTGCATTATAATATTGTGCAATACCAACAACAACCGGCGACAAAAGATCGGATTAATGTTGAGCGTGTTTATATGCTAACCCGAGACCACATGGCCTACTGAGTTTATGTTAATAATTTGATGGATGTGTTTTCCTGTAGGCTCACTTAAACAAACCCAATAGGGTCATAATTACGCAAATGGTCATGCGAACGCCGTCATGTGATTTCCATATAAAGGGTGTACACAAAATAAATAAGTGATTTATTTTGACAAAACTCCTAGCCTGGCTAATCGGTTCCTCATGAGGGTTATTTATAGTAAGGACATATCAGAGGATATATCATATGCAGTTTCTTTAGGCTACATGACCGTTCATACGACAAGCGGTTAATAATCAGACAATATTCATATTATCGCCCATGTTAACGTGGCTGGATGCGTGCTCTTTGTGAAACGTTAATACCAAAATGAGCTATGTTATCAATGGCTGATCGAAAAACTCCAGACTCACAAAGGCACAAACACACACAATAAAACACACACACACTCACACACATGTGTAAATCAACGTCTAAATGAAGCCGAGTCAAAGTGAAGAGCCTGCGACACGCCGATGCACAGAGAGAGATAGAGACATGAGATGTATTTGGTCATAAAATATCCCGCTCTGCCTGTGCGTCGGTCACCTCTGACCCCGGCTTCTGGGGGTCTGCAGGCTTCGAGGTCACGGCGTGGACAATGACCACAATGGAGGCCTATAGAATCTATTGATTCATAATGATTGATCCCCAGGACAATAGAAACGGATCCTTGTGATCGGCCCGCCGCCCTTCTGTTGTGTCCTCCTTTAATTCTTTCGGATGTTGGTCGTCGGCCCCCCAAACGCCGCAGACTTGAAACACAGGGGCTTACTCCCGGTCTTGGTGGAAATACCAGCCCCACAAGACCGACCCGCAACGCCGTCGCTGTGGCTTATTGGAATGGCTTGCTTAGACTCGGTAGCCTGTCACTTTTTGTTTTCCTTTTTTTTTTAGTAATTGTTTGTTCTTGTATTTTTGTATAGCGCTCGCAAATGCGTTTTTCAGTTGTAAGCAAATAGTGACCGGTCTCTTACAGTTTGAATAATAAGTACAGATAAAAAAAAACTAAAATAAAAGTATTGGTTTAGTGCCAATGCAATTATCAGGAAAAAGGGTGGGACTCTGGATGTAAATGACACGATGACGCAGAGAGAAACGGGGGTGGGGGGGGGGGGAGAGGGGGGGAGAGAGGGCATCCACAATGATGAAGACAGATGCAGCGTTAGAGATAGCCCATAATGAGGTCTGCATGCGGAGCCACCCTGCTCTGGAATCAACGCTCACTGTCTTTTACATGAGATAAATGAACTGCAGTCTCCCCCAGAGCACCCTGGGTGGGTGGGGTTGGGGGGACACCACCCATAGTGGCGGGCGGGGTGGGGGGGCACCACCCATGGGGGTTGGGGCGCGAGTCACGCCGCCAATCTTGGAGGAGTGAACTCATGAACCGACAATCATAGGCCGTGTTTTTTTTTGAAAGCGCGGCACCTTGCTCAAGGACGGCTAGTGAAAAAATGGGGTTTCTAACCCAGAACCTTTTTTCGATTTCAGGGTCAACTCAAACCCCCTGCTCCCCTCACCCCTTGCTCCCGCTGCCGTGGCGGCTGCAACCGCCGGTGTCTGGTGCGAAAGCCTCCTTCATGTAAGGTGTGAACTGGGTTACCTCCTGGGTCTGCAGGTATTTCCCACCAGTGGTCTATACCCTCGCTGACCCGGACCCTGACATCCATCCATTCATTTGCACCATATAGTCCCTTTGTATGACAGGACGTCACACCCCACCCCCACGGCCCGCCGCTGAGGACCAGAGTAAAGACATGCAGATGAGACCCCCCCCCCCCCCCCCCCCCCCGCAGTATAGCAGCACCACAACCACACACATACAGGCCACCGGCGCAGGAAACAGCCACAAACGTGCCTTGTGGCATACGTGTGTGTGTGTGTGTGTGTGGGTGTGTGTGTGCGTGTGGGTGTGTTTTATGGTTTCTATAAATGTTTCTTTGACTGTGTCTGTGCATATCCTTCCTGCCAATTATAATGCATTGCTATGGTTGTGATCACATTTCTTGACAATGCTCTATGGTGTGTGTGTGTGTGTGTGTGTTTGTGTGTGTCTGTGTGTGTGCGTGGGTGTGTAACTTTTTTAGTTCATCTGTATATGAAATCATGTATGTGCAAGTCTGATTATCCTTAGGCATGTGCTTGTTGCTGTGTGTGTGTGTGTGTGTGTGTGTGTGTGTGTGTGTGTGTGTGTGTGTGTGTGTGTGAACAAAGGAGTTACACTCCCAGGAGCTTTCAAGTGCGTCAGCATCTTTTAAAGCCTCTTCAATGCCCTCACACCATGGCTATCAAGTCTGGGCAACTCAGAGAGAGACCGAAGGAGAGGGACAGACAGAGAGAGAGAGAGAGAGAGAGAGAGAGAGAGAGAGAGAGACAGGAAGAAAAAATAATATGGTGGGGGGGGGGGGGGGGGGGGATGAGTGATAATGATAAGAGGTTTATTTCAACAGAATCCTACTCATGTCTGAGGAGACACATTTAAAGCCCATAGCTCTCGTCCCACCCGCCCCCCCCCCCCCCCCCCCCCCCACCAAAACCTAAAATCCTCCCCCCTTCCCTCTCCCCCTCCGCCCCAACTGGAGGTGGTCTGCCACAGAGGATTTACAAATGGCTTCTCTTAACAACATATATGAAAAATGTTTTTTTGTGCTTGTGTGTGTGTGTGTGTGTATGTACAGCTTGTTTATAATCGCATGTGACTTTCACACCACCTTATGCTTTGCAGTGCTTTTCATGAATACGTGTATCAAACTGTCGTGTGTGTGTGTGTGTGTGTGTGTGTGTGTGTGTGATTTCTTTTATTCTTGCATATTAGAGTTTACCAAAGTGTAAGTCAATACATTGCTGCTCTGGAGCTAATGTTAATATTTATTGTTGAGATCAAAGTGTGACGTCGACAGACAGGGTCATTGGCTCAAACTAGTGTGTTGCTCAGACAGAAAATCCTTTGGGCTGAATATGAAGCAATCTGTTTTGTCTTTCGAAGGGCGAAGCTTAAAAGTCTGCCTCATTTAATTGTGTGTATTATTGGTCCAAGTAATTCACTGCACTTTATTGACCCCAAGGGAAACGGTTGCTGTCACTGTTTAACCCTTTTCGTTAAACTATCTATTACTTGCAGTTGTTACTGTCATATAACTGTTGAAGTAAATTAAGTGCCTTACCTTTAAGTGTACTTTAATTCACGTCTAAAGACTAAAAAGTTGCTTACTTTGTTTTAAAACTCTTACTGGGGCTGTTAAGGATAAAACTCACACAATTTCAATATGTCAAAGTATAACAGAAACACATTTGTGTTATAATAATTAGTGATTTGCGTTTCGCAGAGCAGCACCAATGTGTCCACGCAGAACACAGCTAGGAGAGAAACGCTAATGCGGTGAAGTATGTTAAAGCAAACATGGAGAGAAGCGGACAAAGCGGCGTCAAATCAAGTGGCAGAGGGACCAATTGTTGGAACACGGCCTCGGCACGCAGGCCTACTGAAATGTAACAGTGCCAACGTGTTCATGACGGAAAATACTTAAAAGGGGAGAAAACATGAGTGCCCTCAGACCCCCCCCTCCCACCCCCGCCGCCACCACCGCCGCCGCCGCCCACCCCACCCCTCACCTCTTTCTTCTTCTCGTCCAATAAAAGTGCTGGCGCTCCAAGCCAAGGAGAGTGGCGACACAATGCCCCTGAGAGAGAAAAGATGGACGGAGCAATTGTTCTGTTAAGTGATCCGAAAAGACAGGGGAAGAGAGCAGGAGGGTGCTGCTGCTCAGAGCTCAGTGTGTGTGTGTGTGTGTGTGTGTGTGTGTGCGTGTGTGTGTGTGTCTGTGTGTGTGTGTGTGTGTGTGTGTGTGTGTGTATGTGTGTGTGTGTGTGTGTGTGTGTGTGTGTGTGTGTGTGTGTGGTGGCTGTGTGTATGTGTGTCTGTGTGTGTGTGTGTGTGTTTGTGTGTGAGGGTGATTGTGTGTATGAGTGCGTGTGAGCACAAGTGTGTGTGTGTGCACGTGTAATGTGTGTGTGTGTGTGTGTGTGTGTGTGTATGCACATGTAATGTGTGTGTGTATGTGTGTTTGTATGCGTGTGTAATGTGTGTGTGTGTGTGTGTGTGTGCGCGTGTGTGTGTGTGCGCACATGTGTTTGCGTGTGTGTGTTTGTGTGTGAGTGTGATTGTGTGTGTGTGTGTGTGTGTGTGTGCGCACAAGTGTGTGTGTGCAGATGTAATGTGTGTGTGTGTGTGTGTGTGTGTGTGCACAAGTGTGTGTGTGCGTGTGTAATGTGTGTGTATGTGCATGTAATGTGTGTGTGTGTGTGTGTGTGTGTGCTTTCGCAGCGGGGCAATGTGTGCAGTATTTCCGCGGGGCCAAGGGTGCTAACATGAGAAGGAAAAATTCAAGACAATGCACCCCCCCACCTCTCCCCCCACCCCCCTCTCCCCCTCTCCCCCACCCTCGTCTCCCTTCCCATCCCACCCCTATTTCTAAAGCTGAGACAGGCGGAGGCAGCGCCGGGGCACCCGGGGTTAGCAGGAAGCGGGGGATGGGAGGGTGGGGGGGTGGGTGCTGGGTTAGACTCTGGCTTCAACTTGAGGACCAGGGTTCAACCGGCCTGCCCTCCTCCCCCCGCACCCCCCAGGGTGGCCCAGTGGTGGTCCTCCTGGGACACAGCGCTGACCGCGACCACGGCCTTCAGGGGCCGCCGCTCTGGGCAGGAGTATGTCTAGCGACCGGTCTTGGCTGTCTGTCTGCTGTGTGTCTGTCTGTCTGTCTGTCTGCCTAGCTGTCTTGATTGTCTGTGTGTGTCGTGTCTGGCTATCTGTCTTGTCTGTCCGTATGTCTGTCTGTTTGTCTTTCTGTCTGTCTGTGTCTGTCTGACTGTCTCTCTGTCTGTCTATATATCTGTCTGTATGTCTGTCTGCTTGTCTTCTGTCTCTCTCTGTCTGTCTGTCTGTCTATCTCTCTGTCTGTCTACATATCTGTACGTATGTCTGTCTGTCTGTTTGTCTTTCTGTCTCTCTCTGTCTGTCTGTCTGTCAGTCAATATATCTGTCCGTATGTCTGTCTGTCTGTTTGTCTCTCTGTCTGTCTGTCTGTCTGTCTGTCTATATCTATCAATCTATCTATATATCTATATCTATATCTATCGCTACACCACAAATGACAAAACGTAGGTCACTGGTCAACAGGTTGTTTTATTGAGTGTGTTTGGATACGACTCGTCCCACAGAAAGGCCATCACCACCAACAACAAGCTAATGTACATAGCACCCATGTAGAATAAAAGAAGAGGGAGGTAAACCAGTAGCGCGTCCTGATTAAATATAAGTATATAGTATATAAGTGTATATAGTGTATTAGTGTGTAGTTCTGGTAGTGTGTGAATATCTGGTAAAACTAAGAAGCTGCTTCACGGCGCTTGGTTTCCAACCCTGGGAACAGTCAGCAGGCCGTCTCCGGCCCGACGACCTGGGAGCTGGACCGGCTCCTGTGGCTCCCCTCCCCCTACTCCAAGCCATAGGCCACTCATTTAGTATCTGTCAAACCTCGTTGCCGAGAGGGCAGCACATCGGACCGTTCCATTCATTTTTCCACCCCTTTCCCCCAGAAACGTGTCCATTCCTAACCGTACCTTTTGACACTTTTGTCTACCGTTTGGTTTCTACTTTTGTACTTTTTAAGTCTCCTCTTGACGGTCCACAGCATGCCCCACTAACAGCTTAGCCAAATGCTAAATGACCCTTGACCCCGACGGCGAAAGCCTCTCCTGGATCTCCGACAGCCATGGTATGCGCATAGTAAACCGGAGGCCCGCAAACGAGCACATCACCAACCTAATTGACTTTCCATTGAATGGAAGGGAAATGAATATGCAGTGTGTTCAAAATCCCCCTGCTAATGAATTCAACAAACTAGCAATGCATTTAAGAGACTTAAAAAGATACGATGAAAAGGAGATTTATGCAATTTAGGGACTTTTTTATGTCACACATAATATGCGCACTAATCCCGACACCTGCAACAAGAGAGCTCTCCTAAACCTGGATCAAGGAGACGAGGTTGTATAAATGTTTTACCCCAGAGTACAAGAAACTAGCTAGTTTAACTAGCTAGTTAACCTAGCTAGTTAACAATGCAGTTTATTTTATTTAACCAGCACACATTTACACAGCTAGTCACCTTCTTCATTATTAACAGAAGCAGAACCATGAGTCACCTGATCAAATCTAGACCGTACCATCAAACACACACACACACACACACACACACGCACACACGCACGCGCACGCACACGCGCACACGCACACGTGCACACGCACACACACACACACACACACATGCACACACACGCACGCACACACACACACACCCTACAGTATCTGTAAAAATAAGCCATTCTTGTTATGACCAGATATGATGATAAATGCTGCAAATATTCTGTCTTATCCGGACCGTAAGCAAGGCATGGGAAACAGCAGTCATGCACCATGTGTGTGTGTGTGTGTGTGTGTGTGTGTGTGTGTGTGTGGGTGGAAAGTTTAGGTAAGGATTCATTCATCCACGAAACCGATTATTATTCATCACTTCTCTAAATTTGATGGAACAAATTTAGAGAAGCACACAATCTAATGAAATATCACTATGAAGACGGGATGTAATACAAGTATGAGTAAAGACACACACACACACACACACACACACAAGCTGATACCTGGTCAAAATCTGAATCTGATCTATGAAGCAACAATAAAGTGCAGCAATCTGGCACACTGGAAAAACTTCAAAGAGCTGTGTGTGTATTAATATATCTGTATAATGTCCATATAACAATACAACATCAATAGAAGGCTGTATTGTTATGTTGTTGTATTGTCCTCAATGTCATAAAGTTTATGTATGAGAGTAAACCCTTTCATTTCTTGTAAATCCCCCTTCAGCATTTACTTTCACTTTCTGATTCACCCATTTGAACTTTGGACCGACTTCAGCTTCGCTCTGCTGACCACAAACACTGATTCACCGCACACACATGTAAGTTGCCCAGTCAGACCGGAACCTGTCCTCCATTCCTTTATCCAAATATTTTCCATGCTACAAGCTACAAAAAACAAAGGAAGTGAGGTCTTTTGTTCGTTAACCAAATGTATGTCTAAATCATTTGTGTATAACTGATGTGACATCAACAAGTGACATGATTCAACACAGCGCACAATGGACTGTAACTATTTAATGACGTGACCTCTGCAAGCAGCGCTGGATTGATGCCCTCCCCGGTCTTCGGGGTCTAGAAAGGACCTTCGGCGGCGGGGTTGTTTTTTTAGCCATCCCCCGGGTCATCTCGAGTGCCAGCCAGCTGATGTGACTGATGAGCACGGTAGCCATGGTAACAAAATGGCGTAGGAATTTTAACGCATATTGATAGCCACCGATGGCCTGCAGCTTCACACTGGGGGGTCCCCACAATGAGCTAAGGGGTTAAAATAAAATATATATATTACGGTTACATTTTACATGTATGGCATTTGGCGGATGCTTTTATCCAAAGCGACTTACGATAAGTACATTTGTCAGTAGAAAGGAAAACAACAATATATCACCGTCGGTACAGCGAGGATTTCAATAGAATAAGTTTCTAAGTGCACTGTGATTGGTTTAGCTCTCCCTATAGCATAACATCCTAACATACAATAAGTGCAAAGAGTTTTTATTTTATTTATTTATTTATTTTTTATATCTAAAAACTTGGAACAACAATAGTTTACTTTTTTGGGACTCTTCTGCTCTTCCTCCAGTAATATATATATATATATATATATATATATATATATATATATATATATATATATATATATACTATTCTATACATATACTATTCTCTCTCTTCTTTTTTCGAGTTGTGCGATTTGTGTGATTCGACTGTAAATTCTGTCCTGTTTTGTAATGTAACACAACATAATGAATATATTCCAAATGTACAGATATGTGGGATAACATATATATTATATATATATTACACATGTGGTCAGTATTGTAAATGCAGAATAATGGACATATGTAATAAATTGGTTAAAACTAAACTATGGTAATCATATCACAAGTACATTTCTAAATTGCCCGAGTGTTACATTAAAGTAGTAATAATAATTTAAAAAAACATCTCATAAACTAATTACAATTAGATAATTTCTGTAATCTGGAACAGAAACCTCCCTACCTGACCTCTGACCTATAATTGTTATTGACTGCTGTTGACCTTCTGTGTTATTGATGAGCAGAGAGCCATTGTTGTCCTGCAGTCTATTGATCACTGCAGTAACAGACGACCGCTACGTAAAGACCTTAATGATCCGCTGGTCTGTTAGAAGCCGGGTTTCATTTGATGTGTTTGATTTGATGTGTTTGATGATGGAATATATCTGATGTTGGCTTCATATAATGACATCACATGTCCAGGTGCGTAGTTAGTCAGTGTGTCAGAGTCTCCTGGAGAGCGGCCGTATGTCGCGTTGCTAACGCTGTACGCCGTATTCTCGCTGCAGGCTGGGAGCTCTGAAGGGAACATGCTAACGATCAGGAGAGGAACATGAGAGCTACCAGAAGGGAAACATGCTAACATAGAAGAGGAACAGGCGAACTATAAAAAACACAAGCTATCAGAAGAGGAACAGACGAACTGTCACAAAAATAACATGCTAACTATCAGGACAAGAACATGCTAATTTAGAAGTGGAACATGCTAACTATTAGAGGAGGAACATGCTAACTGTCAGAAAAGTAACATGCT
>JAOPHQ010001904.1:17500-24167 GCA_030340625.1 Merluccius polli | reverse complement strand
CACACATCAACATAGTGCACACACACATCACATAGTGCACCTCACACACACACACACCACACACCTCAGCACCGCCGCTGGAAAATCAGTGATATTGTGTGCAGAAATGTATTTTTCTGTGTATCACAGTGATTTGGTTCTGATCCGTTTGACCCCCCCCCCCCCCTTGATGAGACGTGTCCAAAGTCAAATTCAACCACTCAATGCCAGAAGTCTTCTCGCTCTCTCTCTGTCTCTCTCTCTGTCTCTGTCTCTCTCTCTCTGTCTCCGTCTCTCTCTCCTCTCTCTCTCTCCTGTCTCTCTCTCTCTCTAATCGATGATCGCGACATGCTCATCCATGTCCCGCTGTGAGAGGCCACCATGTTAGATTAAACGCCAACTAGATGGGGGGGGGGGTGGGGGGGAGAAGAGAGGAGGAGGAAGAGAAAATCAATGCTTGTTGTTTAGGTGAATGGTGGACATGGAAAGTGGAAGAGTGGGGGGGTCATGTCCACCTGCTTCCCCCCCCCCCCCCCCACCACCCTTGTATCGACGCTCCTCTGCTAATGGGTGCGGCTCGCTGTGAAACCTGAACCTGTAGTGGCGGAACGCCATGAGGCTCGTTGTACAGCAGATGTCTGTGTCTCCGGCCCACGCTCCTGAGACGAAGCGTAAGACTGCCGAATGTTTAAGAAGTGTGAACCATGGGGACAAATAAAATATGTCACCATGGCGCCCGTCGCCGTGGGACCCGCAATTTGAAAAGACACTGATTTAGATGACAAAATCAAACCTAAATCCAAACCAAAGTCAAGTCCTTTTTTTTTTTTTTCAATAGTCATTTATAAAAAAAATGTACGCGCCAGGCACATTTCAACATTTACATATCGACTTGAAACAGTATGACGTGTCTGAACTTTAATATCCGTCCACAAGTCACGACTGACTAAGAGTGAGCTTAGAGGGCCGGACTGAATATATGTGTTAATGACGTTCAGCTGTAAAAAAAAAAAAAAAAAAAAACGTTGCAATACGTCCTCCTCCTCCGCCCTCGTCCCGTCTTTCATGCATCGGATCCGGTGTCAGCCGCCCTTTTCTTTTCCTTCCTCTTCCTTCTCTTCCTTCTTCTTCTGTCTCTTCTTTACGTCTCTCTCTGCACAGGAAGCCCCCCTACACATCATTTGCAGGACAAATGACATTTGTGCTTCCTTTGATAGGAACACACTGTCTCTCGCTCTCGCTCTCTCCCTCTCCCCGGCAGAAATAATTTCACACCCCCCCCCCCCCCTCGCACTCTCTCTCCTCTCTCTCCCTCCCCCCTCCCCCTTCTCCCTCCCAACCCCAGCTTGTACAGCTTTTTTGTTTTTTTCCTACGCTATCATCATCTTCGGTCCCGCCCTTGGCGTGGATTGAAATGTATGGCGCCGTCTCTCTCTCTCTCTCTCCTCAGGGGCCGGATTTAGACTTATAGGTATTTATCGGATATAATATATAATATATATATATATAAATATATATTGCCTGTTCTTTTCATCCTAGCTGCGAAAATGCTTGTCTTTGGTCGCTGTTTTGTATACTGTAACCTAAGGAAACCCCCCCCCCCCCCCTTTTCTTTGACTGCCTTGTTTTAATGCTTCAAAACCTTCGGTGGTGTATTGCTGTAGAGGCGGTTCGGAAACACGGCTTTCAGCTCAGATGTTTTTTTAATCATCTAACTTGTGTACTTGCTTAACATTTTAACTCTTAACACGTCAACATGACACACACACAACACACACACACACACACACATTCAAATGGTGTAGCCCAACCTTTAACCCCCACCTTAGGAGATTGGAGGGTGGGGGGGGTCACATGCCCCATTCACTCCAATGATGTGATGAGATGTAGAGTTTTGGTCGTACGCGGCTGATAGTTTCTTTAACGCTGACAACGTTGTCCATCCGTCTCACGGCGGTAACCGTGGCGCCCGTGTGTTGAGGGCCCCGCCCACTGAGCCGTTTCACCCTTATTGGCGCTGCTCCGAATGCGCTATCTTATATCTACTATATTTGTCCAATCTAGCCCAGAGAGGAAGTAGTATACAAGGTACAACCGCAGACCAGTGGGGGGTGTAGTGGGGGGGAGGGGGGGTGTAGTGTGTGTGTGTGGTGGGGGGGGGGGGGTCGACCTGCCGTGCGCGCTCGCACACACGCACGGCTTTGTTTGACTCGGTAATTGAAAGTGTTTAAACTATTACAGCCACCACAGGCTTGTTTAACTGTCGAGCTGCCAGTCGAGAGAGAGAGAGAGATGGAAGAGAGAGAGAGAGAGAGAGAGATGGAGAGAGAGAGAGAGAGTGAGAGAGAGAGAGCCCTGCTCGCACCGTCAAATCCCGTCAGTCACTGGAAACTAGAAGTGTCGCTTAATGGATTTCTCCACGCCGGCCTTTCTGTGAGAGAGAGAGAGAGAGAGCGAGAGAGAGAGAGAGAGAGAGAGAGGAGAGAGAGAGGAGCGAGAGAGAGAGAGAGAGAGAGAGAGAGAGAGAGGAAATCAATGCCTTGTCATGTGTGAGTGTGAACCATCAAAACGACCAGCTGCTTAGACTGTATTTGTGTGTGTGAGAGCATGCATGTGAGTGTGTGTGTGTGTGTTAGAGAGTGTGTGTGTGAGAGTGTGCATGTGTGAGAGCGTGTGCATGTGAGTGTGTGTGTGAGTGTTGTGTGTGTGTGTGTGTGTGTGTGTGTGTGTGTGTTGAGAGAGCGTGTGTGTGTGTGTGTAGAGCGTGCATTGTGAATATGTGTGTGTATGTGTGTGTGAGAGCGTGTGTGTGTGTGTGTGTGTGTGTGTGAGAGAGCGTGCATGTGAGTGTGTGTGTGTGTGTTGTGTGTGTGAGAGAGAGAGAGAGTGTGCATGTGTGTGCGTGTGCGTGTGTGTGTGTGTGTGTGTTGTGAGAGAGAGAGAGAGAGCGTGCATGTGTGTGCGTGTGCGTGTGTGTGTTGTGTGTGTGTGTGTGTGTGAGAGCTACCTGAAATAGACAGACGTTGCCCACCTGTCCCTGGAGGTTTTTGTTGGCTTTCCCATGTAAGAGGGGTCGTGTCCTGCTGGGGAAAAAACAACACAAACACCAAACCGAAGTTTGTTTTTTCGCCATCCTCTCTCCACAGGGGGCAGTCTACTTGTTTGTTGTGTTTATGTTGTATTGGTATATCCACTTTTTTTTTTTTATATCACCATACAGAACAAGACGAGAAAAGGGGTCTTCATAGCAAAAACAGCTGCCACTCCCGTGAACGGGTTATTGGGCGGGTCCTCGTAGATGTGATACTGTGATGTTTATTAAGATATTATACCTATGGTTCATGATCCGATGGATGGTAGGATTTGCTGTACGGGTGTCTACTGGGGGGGACACCGGGAATCGAACCACGGTACCTTTTCGGCTCAGGAGTTTCAAACAATGTAACGACCCCCCCCCCGACCCAAATGGGCAAAGATTAGATGATGTGGGTGGTGGATGGTGCAGCAGCAGCATTGTGTGTTGTTGTTGTCGTCATTGTTGTAAGTGGATTTATTGTAAAGTGAATAAAGTTTGACAACGAGTTCTGCTGACCGAAGCCAAAGGAAAAGCTTCAGGATATTTTTTTTTGGGGGGTTTTTTTTTGGATCACAATGGGAGTCCATGGCGCCGCGAAGCACAATGCTGAGAAGAACAGAAATTGTCTTCCTTCCAGCGTCCAAAATGTCCCCCCGGTAATTACCAGTCACTGTAACCCGAGATTCAAGATGTACATTCAGTATATGTGGACATACGAGCAAAAAGAGGCACACGCCCTTCCCTCCGAAAGTTATATTTATTTGATGGGTTCCAGCGTCGGTTACGGAAAATGGCCGCCAGTGGCACGCACCTTCTTCTCCCCCCCCCCCCTCCCCCCTCCTCCTCGCCGCCGCCGCCGCCACGCCACCTCCTGTGATTTACAGCCAGACGGCGTCCCCGCGCGTCCCCTCCACCCTCCGCCGCCCGCCCGCCGCCCCGCCCGCCACCCCGCCGCTTTTATCTCCGCCGAAGGGATCGCCTCGCCCGCCGCGCGGCCAAGCGCTAGACGCGAGGCAGAGGGGAGCCGTCGCCGCTGAGCGAAACCTGACCTCCCCCCTGAAAGGGAATCAAAATCATTCCACCATTCCACGGCCAGAAACGTTGGTAATTACTTGTAATTGAACTTTTTGAAATCTCTTTTTCCTCTCGCTCGTTCCTCCTTTCTCCTTCTCTCTTTCTTCTTTCTTTCTTCTTTCTTTCCTTCTTTCTTTCTTTCTTTCTTTCTTTCTTTATTCCCTCCCCCCCGCTCGCTTTTCTCTCTCCTCTCTTTTCGTCGCGCTTTACCCAAATTGGATGATTTCCTTTTCTGTTTCTAGGGGGGGGGTTTGGAGATGCCTCCGGTCCGGCGGTCGCTGGGGAATTGAAAACGTTTTGTTCCTCCGCGACTGTATATTTATTATTATTATTATTATTATTATTATTGTTGTTGTTGTTGTTGTTGTTGGACAGCGGCCACACACACACACACACACACACACACACACACCACACACACACACACGCTCTCGGTGCTCCTCAATGCTTTGATGTTTTTATTTAAAGGGTAATTTTATCTGCGTAGTCGGCCTATACTACACTACTCCACTACTGTGGTCCCTTTGTTGTGTGTGTGTGGTGTGGTTGTGTGTGTGTGTGTGGTGTGTGGTGTGTGTGTGAGTGTGTGTGTGTGTGTGTGTGTGTAACGAATATCCATTTGCCATCGCGTTTTTAAAAAGCACTTGTCCTTTTTAGGTGAATCGCATTGCATTGTGCCATTCTAATGTTACGCAGCTCGTCTCTTCACTTACGACGTTTAACAGCCATCAAATCCTTTTAAATCACATTATACTCCTAAACACGGAAGCTGATTAAGACCTGTAATTATCAATGTTTAGCTATTTGCTCTGTTTATCCAATATTACATTACTTTCCAGCAGAACAGATTGTTGTCGAGCGGCCCTCATGATTAGTAAAATGTGTTTTGTCTCTGCGGGGCGACGCTGATATGATATGAAAGTGTGGAAACTCCTCAATTAAACGTAACGACACAAGGAAAAACGGAAACAAAAAAATAATGTAACATGGCAAAAACACAGTTATGTACGATAGTTACATATTACAATATAAATGTCCAGTGGCCACATGAATTTGAAAAAAACAAAAGTTGAAAAAGATGCCAGAATCGAGACAAGAAAGCACAAATAAAAACGGGCAACATGACATCACGCTGGAGGGCTTGTGGTCCTCATTGTCCGAGCGCATCAACCAACACAAGACTCAGCGTCGCTGTGCCGCAGCAGCGGATTGGCTGCCGATCCTCTGACTCACATTCACCACTGGCCTCCAACACACACACACACACACACACACACACACACACAGTAAACACAACAACACGCAGGCTAACCCGCACACATGTCGCGTACGTAAGGGATAATTGTACGGCCGCCCGCAACGGTCATTCACTGCGAATTAAAACCCTGACGGGCTGATGCAGTGCATAATCCCGCTTATTACACACGCTTACTTACCGAGGAAATCAATACTTTGACACAAAATATAACGACATAATCCCACTTATTACACTGTTACTTACTGAAGAAATCAATACCTTGACCCAAAATCTAACAAAAAAAAGATTTTATTGCTTCTGTCTGTTTAAATGCTATGGTTGGAAATACTGTCCACAGCAGCGGTCTGCTATTCAGAAATAACAGACCATAATGCCATAATTGACAAATCAGAATCAAGTATTCAACAAAGCTGTATAATAATAACAAGTAGTTATTGTTATTATTATAGGATATTACTAAATAGTTGAGTTCAGATAATGCTATTTTGGTGCGCTTCCATGTTCATGTCGTACAGATTTTTTGTTTTCCAACTGAAATGTTCTTGAAAACCCAACATTTTTTTTGTGTATTTTTATTAAGTTTATGAATTTTGCCAGGTCATGTCACAGCCTTTTAAAAAAATAGATATAGTTCAATGTTTTAACTCATTCTGGCAACAACAAAAAAAGAGCGATGAGTTTCGCTCTTCTTCGCTCGGTGTTTGGTGTCAGTAAAAAAACAACCGACACCGGCGCCCGTTTTTCGTCACGTCGCCGCAACGCCGAACCGTTCGCCTTTCTCAGCATATATCCCACACTTTTTTTTCCACACGCGGCCTCCCAGTTAAAAAACAACAAGTCTCACGGCGAAAAATACGGCCGTTCAAAGCTCAATATTGTCGCACGTGGGTCTTTTAACTCGACGCGCACAAAGTGCAAATTCACAGTTCACACTTTAAAAGCCCGAGCATAGGGTGTGATTACACACGGCTCTCGGCTGTGTGCCGCTCCACCGGCACAGACATCAAAGGGTGGAGTTTGGCAGGAGATGGGTGGTGGTGGTGTGTGTGTGTGTGTGTGGTGTGTGTGTGCGGTGGTCCTATGGCAGTAACAACACAGGATGAACCGCTATTATTACAAGGCCACTGCTGATTTTGGGACTATTATGGAGAAACTCAGAGGAGGTGTTTTAATGCTAATGACCCTGTCAGGAACACACACACACACACACGCACACACACACGCACACACACACACACAGGCATACACACACACACACACACACACAGGCATGCTGGTGG
>JAOPHQ010001904.1:0-7500 GCA_030340625.1 Merluccius polli | reverse complement strand
TCCTCTTTCCTCTCTCCCTCTCCTTTCCTCTTTCCTTTCTCCATCTCCTCTCCTCTCTCCCTCTCTTTCCTTTCTCTTCTCCTCTCCTCTCTCCCTCTCCTGTCTTCTCCTCTCTCTTCCCTCCCTCTCCTCTCTGCTCTTTCCTCTCTCCCTCTCCTCTCTCCTCTTTCCTCTCTCCCTCTCCTCTCTCCTCTCCTCTTTCCTTTCTCCATCTCCTCTCCTCTCTCCCTCTCTTTCCTTTCTCCTCTCCTCTCTCCCTCTCCTGTCTTCTCCTCTCTCTTCCCTCCCTCTCCTCTCCTCTCTCATCTCTGCTCTTTCCTCTTTCCCTCTCCTCTCTCCTCTCCTCTCTCCCTCCTCAACTGAGACAATCAATGATATGTTGTGTTGTTTTTTTTTTGTCATTTCTTAAGATTGTGACGACATTGCTGAAAAAAAAGCAAATACAGTCAATTAAATAACATGGAAATGTGTTGTCAGAAAGAAGAAAATGTGAAATGGAGGTTAGCACTTGAACGTGTCGAACGCTTATTTCCTTAGTGGAATTAAAGTAATTATTTCTGTCTCACTAACAGATTTTGTGTTAAACCCGTTGTCTTGACTTCAGGGGTCGAGGCGGAAGCTTCCTCCAAGTGTTGAGTTATGATTGTGTGTGTGTGTGTGTGTGTGTGTGTGTATATACATGTGTGTATCTATGTACATGTTTGTGTGTGTATGAGGTTTGTGAGGCCCGGTCGCCTGCAGTTGACCAGTGGGAGGAGCTTGCATGGTGGTGGTGGACATTTTTGGTGACAGTGTGTCGTGTGAGGACCAATAGCAGAGCGGCAGTACTGGGGGGCAGGGGGGTGGGGGGGGCGGGGGTAGGGGGGGTCAGGGCTGACCAACGTGTCAAGCCAACCCCCAGACCGCGTTGACGCGCAATGTTCGCTGATTGATTTGTAGTGAAGTTAATTGCATTTCACACAGAGCATCATGCGCTAATCTGAAACAAGGGCACAGTTAATAAGGCGGTAATTGTGTAGTTGTTGTGTGTGTGCATGTGTGTGTGTGTGTGTGTGTGTGTGTGTGTGTGTGTGTTTTCATGCTCGTGTAAGGCCATGGCGAGGTTTTTTCACTGTAGTTGTGTACATATTTAGTCTAGAGGATCGATAACCGGTAGAAATGGCGAGGTGAACCAGATGAACCAAGCGCACCTCTCGGCGTCCGGCGCCATTATAGGTCTTGCGCGCGCCGTTTGACAGTCGACAACTCGTACTTTGAAATTTCACCCCTCATCCCTCACAGCTGTTGGCAAGTCAATCACTGCCCTCGTCTTCTTCACAAGTGTTTCATTCACATCCTGTAGATGTGCATGTGTGTACGTGTGGTTTTGACAGTACCCACTCTTACTTTGAAATTCCACCTCTCGTCTCTCTCACAGCTGTCAGCGGGCCTCATCTTCGCACCTGTTACATTAACGTTGTATGGAGACGCATGTGTTTACATGCGCACACACACGAAAAAGAACTTCCATTTTGAGATTGTGCTAAACCCAGGCCCACTTTACATAAAAAGGCGGGTGAAGAAAACCCAACAAAAAACAGTTAAAGCGGTTAAAATGAAGAGGCCTGGTTTAAAAAGACGGCTCTTCAGTCTGGTTTTTTAAATTTTAAAGTCCCTGAACTTCAGCTTTCGGGGGGGGGGGGGGGGCAAAGTGTGTGTCGTAGCGTCGGTGCGGTAAATATGAACTAAAGAAGGTTCAACAAAGACTTTTTAGGATGTAACTTTAAAATCCGATAAGATAAGATGAAACTTCACTTTTGGTACATCCACCGCTCCTCTTCACATGAACACGAAGAGACGCTGTAGATGTATAAAAACTTCACTTTTGGTACATCCACAGCGCCTTTTTCGCGTTCATGTGAGCGACTATCTGAGGATGTTTTTTACGTAAAAAAGGCGCCGGCGCGGTTTCCCCCCGAGCGTGGCGTTTCACGCAAAACTCTTATTAGCGTTATTAGGATTAGCAGCGAGCGAAGCGGACGGCGTTCACTGCTTTCAGTGCTTTCAGTGCGTAGACATAAAACGCAGAAATAAAAGTGTGTTTGCTGCTGTGTGTGAGGTTGTGCTTGTGGACGGCGGCGGCGGGTGAGCCGTCCAGACTAACCTCAGGAAAAAAACATATAAACATTCCCTGAAATGCCCTCTGCATATCGCCAGCCGGTGCCCACATTCCCACACACACACACACACACACACACACACACACACACACACACACACACACACACACACACACACACACACACACAAACAGACACACACACAAACACGTAAACATAGTTGAGGAGAAAAGAAAAATATTAAGAGAAGAGGGAATGGGCGAAAAAAAGAAAAAGGGGGGCAGGCTCATTTGCATACGGTGCCTCATTAGCATAAACTTAAGGACAGCAAAGAGGAGCGTCTTCAGCCGCGGTTGATGAATCGCTGCCGCGGTACAAAGTTGCCTCAAAGTAGGCTCCCTCTCACCCTTATTTGCATCGCGCCTTATTTATATATTTACCCGCTCGCTTAATGGCCGACACTTACGGTTGTTCACTCGCACCCCCCCCCCCCCCCCTCCTCTCCCCCCCTCCTCTCCTCCTCTCTGCGGGCGCGCCCCTTGATTTAAATGGGGTAGTTTGGGTGGTGCAAGAGTGGTTGTCATTGAGGAAGTAAAAGGAGAGAGAGAGAGAGAGAGAGAGACCAGATGAACTGAGGTGCTAAGAGTATAATATGTGCAGAATGGATTAATTGGCCAAAGTTTTAATGGTGAGCCAATGGGGGCTTGTGTGTGTGTCTGCGTGTGTGTGTGTGTGTGTGTGTGTGTGTGTGTGTGTGTGTGTGTGTGTGTGTGCACGTGCATTTACTCACGCACGTGCACACAGTCACTCAGCGAATGCTAATGCCCTCCTTGCGTTTAACATAGACTATGCGCCGCACTGTACGTTAAAAATGTATAGTCTTTGAAACGCATGCAGGGGAATATGGCGCGCAGCAGACTGTGAAGCCACGCACACGACGTTCATATGTTACTGTACCCCACACACACACACACACACACACACACACACACACGGTTGTCTGTCAATTGTTTCGGCACGCCGCTTCCAAACTTAGAATCGGGTTCAAACATCTGCAAGTGGCCACAGGCGAGTCACGGATGGCCATCTCGCAGAAGAGGCCACGTGAGGTACGCCGCGCGTGCCGTTTTTTGGAATCGCCGTGGCGACCGAGCAACTGTGATGATGATGTCGCCTCCCTGGCTCCAACCACCAGCAGCAGGGGCGGCGGCGGCGACGGTGGCGGCGGCGGCGGCGCGCTCCTCTCCTCCTTCTCCCCTCTCCGCTGTCACTCATTCAGGGGGAGCTAATAAGGCTGAAAGCCCCTTGGAAAATAATATTCCTATGAAAACACTGTAATTACATTCCGGCGTCTCGCTCGGCAGTGATAATTAAATGTGATTGAGTGTTATTCACCTGGTAGCAATTATAGGAGTCTTTAATTATCACCTTGAGATCCTTAAGTCTTAACTTCTTCGCTGGTTAACTTTCTTTCGCTGCCGCGTAAATGCCGAGACACAGAAATTGAACTTGATTGCGCGTGTGTGTGTGTGGGGGTGTGTGGGGGTGTGGGTGAAGAGAGCTCAAAGAGTGTAGAGCCCCCCCTCACACACACACACACACACACACATATACACACACACACACACACACACATACAGATACACAAACACTCACTGATAGACAACCACACACACGCTCACTCTTTCTCACAAAGATCTCATACACACACACACACACACACACACACATCCCCTTGAATTTTCAGGTTCTACTTTTGGGGCTACCTATCAATTTTATATCAAATGTAAAAAATAAAAATAAAAACAGTAAACAGACTAAATAAATCATGCTTATTTTTCCCTTCTTCTTCTCCACCTTTCCATCCTAATGTTCTCACGTTTCCTTCTTTCATTTTAATACGATTATTTTTTGTACGTGTGTTTATGTTTTCCTTCAAACCGACACACACACACGCCAGCAGTCTGGTCCGTGTCCCAGGCCTCTCACGGAGAGCTGGGGGGGGAGGGGGGGTGCGGAGAGGAGTGGAGGCGGGAGGAGGAGGGGGCGGGAGGAGAGGAGGAGGAAGAGGTGGGAGGAGGTGGGAGGAGGGGGATGGGGATGGGGGGCTCCTGAACGGCTGTTTCATCTCGTCACCCAGGGCCTGACGAGATCCGACCGGGCCTGATCCGGTTCCCGAGCCGAGCGCCGCACCTCGGAGGCTCGCCGTCGCTGTCCATAAGCTAACGTAGCGCGCCGCGGCGGCGGCGGCGTGTCAGGCGCCGGGCACGCGCTCAAAACGTGTGTGTGTGTGTGTGGGGGGGGGGGGGGGGGGGTGGAAAGGCTGGTGGGGTGGCTGCTGTCTTTTTTTTGTAGAAAGACAATGAAGGAAAACAAAAACAAAGGCCAAATATATCCGAGATGTAGAAATCATCCATTTGTGTATTTGTGAAGGAAATCCTTTACTACTATTACTTATTAGTATTCATGTTTGTACTGTTTAACTCGTACCACAGATCAATCAAGAAGGTGTAACATAGGCTTTTGTTTCAGAGCTGCTCAGTTGTATGTTATATGTGTTATATATGTTATATATGGTTATGTTATACATGTGGTGAGGTTATCTCAAGTGTGGTCTTTATTGGGGGTGATCCCAACTTTGATTTGAGAAATCTTCTTCAGGAAATGATTGAATACAGAGTAAAATCTCAAATTACGATTGGGTCCAGTTTTTGATATCGCTCACTCCATCCAAAGAAATGGTCTCCAAACAACAAGCGATTGGCGGAAAAAAAGTATCGACTCGGTATTGGACAGTAAAAAACAAATAACAGCGAAGATTCATCTTCAACGCTTTTTATATTCAGCGTACGCCAGAGGCTATTTCAATTTTCAAAACTGAAACTGTCTATTATATTTGATTACCCTCACCTTGATATCCCGATACAATCTGGTACCGGTCAGTGTGCATTCTTATCTCACCCACAAATATAATATTTACTGGGTCTATAAACACACACACACACACACACAAAAACATCCCTCAAATATCTCCCTCATAATCAACAACGCACCAACTTTTTCGGTTTTTTACCCAATATCTCAACGCAGATGTCCGAGCCTCAACCGTCCCCACTGGGCAGGGAGAATTTTAATTGCGGCATCGGACTCGGTTCCCACCCCCCACCTCCCCCCCCCCCCCCCCCCCTCCCAAACTGAAATTGTACAAAAGTGCCCAAGGGTCCGTTTAAGCCTTGCCTTCAACACTGCAGTGCTTTAAATCTTAAACTGCAGGTCTTTTTCTACGTGTTTATTATTTTTTTAAGTAAATGAGAAAGAGGGAGAGAGAGAAAGAGAGGGAGGGAGAGAGGAGAGAGAGAGAGAGGGGGGGGGAGAAGGAAAAAAAAAAGAGAAAGTGGCCCATGAGCTCACAAGGCAGTGCTTTAATTTTGACTCCAGATTCATTTGATTTCTCCGGAAGTTTAGCTAAGCGGGCTAATGAGACGCCCAGCACTCCTGAATGATTTAGTAGCGGGTGGAAACCCACTCGGAGGAGAGAAAGGCCAAAGACAAATTTGCTTTTTCTTCTTTAATTGGAACGAGGAGGAGGAGAAGAAGGGGAAGAGACGAAGTTCCTCGATAAGAAATAACAATTAAGGAGGAAAGTTGCCCTGCGCTGGCCATGCATCATATTTGTTTAATAATGGGAGAGAGGGGAAGGAGAAAAAAAAAAGGAAAAGGGCGCAGCGGGGGGAATAGCGGTCTGCGTGAAAACTAACCGCTTTGTAAACAAACACAACTTCTGGTCGGAAAAAAGAAAACGCTTCGAGTGCGACGACGAAAAACACGAAACAACTTGTGTGCTTAGTTTTTTTTCGACAAAATCTAAATATCGCAGGGGTTTATCGTTCTTGTTAATCCTCTGATCATGAAAATAAATAAATAAATAAATCTTCATGTAGTATCATCCATATATAGAGGAAAAGCTCGGTGCAATTCCCTCCCCTCTTGTTGGGGTTTCATCCGCAACATGAAAAGTGCTTACGCCGCGTATCAAACTATTCACGCAACGGAAAGTAAAGTCTTTCATACGCGTCTTTTTACCGGACTCACTTCCACGCAACCCCTCATCATCATAAGTTCACTTTTCGGTTGCATCAAAACCAAAAGGCGTTGCCCTGAAACGTCCACAGGCTGTCGGACAGCCGATGATTATTATATAAAGGGCAGAGGGAAAAAGGGTCTGCCCCTGTGAATAATAATAATCTCATTCATGAATAAAACTATAATAAGTCATAAATAAATGATGGAACAACTATCCTGACACATAAAATCCTACAGAATACTTCGACGAAAACGTCGGCATGGCGACGGAGCAACGTTCAACCGGGTCAAACTTTAAAAACCGCCGACTTAATGTTCGCTAACTTGGCGACGTTCGACCGTATCTTATGAGTCCCGTCGAGACGGATGTAAATACATTTCAGATAGGCTTCATTAATACTGGATAACTACCCCCCCCTCCCTGCCCCCCCCCCCCCCTCCCCCCCTCAAAATACAGTCCAAGTTGGCCTGTCCTCCAAACACATTTTGATTGTAAGTGGATCCGCCGTTCTCGCAAACATGACCTCCGACCCTGTTACAAGTGTGGGCGCGCGGAGGTGCGGCCTCATGTTTATTCAGCGGGCGTAATGGCCCCCCAGGAAACAAATCGCTCTCGGCAAAGCGACCCTCTCTCTCTCTCGTCTCCCCCCCCCCCCACGCCCTCCCACCCTCCTCCCCCCCCTGGAGAGACAGAGAGCCTGAAGCACCCAAGGGTGCCTGACCAAACAAGAGAAGTGGCAGGAGAGGGACCGCTGATATGCATATTCACAACTTCTTCTTCTTCTTCTTCTTCTTCTTCTTCTTCTTCTTCTTCCGAGATTGTAACATTAACATGTAGGAAAATAACGCGGCTAACGGCCGGCTGATCTGCATCCTTCCTCAGCACCATACTGTACTGTGATGGAGTGAGTCCAGAAGTGTGTGTGTGTGTGTGTGTGTCTGCATGTGTGTGGCTGTGTGTGTGTGTATGTGTCTGTGTGTGTCTGTATGTCTGCATGTGTTTCTGTGTGTGTGTATGTGTCTGTGTGTGTTTCTGTGTGTGTATGTGTGTGTCTGTGTGTCTCTGTGTGTGTTTCTGTGTGTGTCTGTGTGTCTCTGTGTGTGGCAAGCCCAAGCGTTGTGTTTTCGCTCAGGTTCTACTTAAGTGTGGGTCGTAGTTGTCAGTGCTAATACGACGTTGTATTCAATCATACTGACGGCTTCCAGCGGGGCGGTGGGGGGGTGTGTGTGTGTGTGTGTGTGTGTGTGTGAGTGACAGGTTTTAAGAAGCAGTCAAACCGGTGGGGCTAAACTGATGGAGAACGATTCCCTTTTTTTT
>JAOPHQ010001903.1:15000-19823 GCA_030340625.1 Merluccius polli | reverse complement strand
CAGACCTGGTTCCAGACCTGGTTCCAAACCTGTCTCCAGACCTGGTTCCAGACCTGTCTCCTGCCAAAACCGGAGGTGAGCGCCCAAGATTTAGTCTGGATACGCGAGTGCTACCTGAAACTTTAGTTAGTTTCTGTACCATCCACGTATAACAACAACAGGAGACAAGAGAAAACACAACAAGTCAAATAAAGACCTGGACCGAAACAGCAGCATGTAATCCCCCCCCCCCCTCCCCACCCCCCCCCCCGCAGCCAATTAGCTTAAAAACCGAATGACTTGACTTGACATATAACTCCCAGTCCCCCCCAGCGCCCCGGCTACCAGATGCTAAAGGATTTCCGCCGTGAAACAAGTGAGGAGAAGGGTTAAAGGTCGTACTATTTATTTCTCCATCGGGTAAAGGTCCAGCTGCGGTAATTGAGCTGAACTAACGCAATAAAAGTGTATTTTGAAACGGGGAAAAAAACGAACAATACAACGCCATATGACATGTGGCGACACAATAACCGCCTGCCTCTTCGTTAATTAGCGGGCGGGTCAGCGGTTACCTCACAGGTCTCACCTGGCGTCCTGGTGAGTGTCTGGTGGCGCCGCTTAGAGAACCAGATATAGGCCTTCTTGGATAGTCGATTACACACACAGTGTCGTACCACACACACACACACACACACACACACACACACACTCGCTCCCTCGGACAGGTAACAATTAACCTTTCACTGCCGTCTCTTTCGGTGTGTTTTCTTTTTTTCAGTGGGCGAAAAATACATGCCGTGTCTATTTCTCACTCCCTTCTGACTCCACTTATTTCTGATGAACTATACAAGTGTTCCCATCTGTTTTCACGCTGGATGCGGGATGGGAGCGGGTCCAGCCTCCGGCCTCCAGCCCGGTCTGTTTGTTTGTTTTCATTTTAACCATGGTTGAATTTTTCCTGTGTTTTTTCGGACCGAAATAAACGTTTCTTTATCTTCCACTCTCTGGGGCTGTTTTAAATTGTGCTTCATGGCTACAAACTGAAACACTATTGTATTGTCTGTATAACACATTTACTCCCATTCTAATTATTGGTCCTTTATTTTTCCACAGATCATTTTTTAAAGTAAACTTCTGTAACAGTTTGGTAAGCACGTCAGTGCAGTAATGAGCCGAGGATAGGACTAGGATTAAGCCAAGCAATACGTTACGAACCATTTAAATAAACTATTGACCATTTAGTCATTTAGTAGATGTTTTTATCCACAGCAATCTACAGTGAACTCCAGTGTCATGAATGAGCAGGTTAACTGTCACCCGTATTTACAAAAATACAGGTGACACTCAAAGGGAAAAAAGCGTATGTGCTTTTCTTTATGTCATGATAAAGATAGATTCTGTTCAAATGTAAAGTGGAGGTCAGTATGAGGTTTATATGATCATGTATGACTCTTAGCCGGATATCTAATAGATACGCTGCCTGTAGAGTTTCTGCCCTCCCCTGCTTGTGTGCTCGATAGTACCTGGGCAGGCGTGGCCTCTATGACGCATACTATGCTCTGATTGGCTAGAGTTGAGCGCCCGCCCCCAGTGTATTATATGTGCCGCCATCTGGTGGCCAGGTGCGGTTAGTACAGCTTGTATATTTGTTCCTGTTCCCTTGTGGCTATGTGAGGGTATTACAGTATGCTGTTATTTATTCGTAACAGTGTACACATGGTTTCATGTTTGGTTAGCTGCTAAATGTGTTCATATATCTCCAGGCCATGTGGACTGGAAGTAGTACATAAAGTATATTGAAACACTGATACTACACAGAAAGAAATAGAAGAGACTTCATTATCCTTATCTAAATTAAAATGTAAAATGCTATCTATGTATTTTTGTTTCTAATCATAAAATTATTTAAAAAGCAGAACAGTGGGACACTTGTATCCGCCTAAACAGTTCATCAGTCAGTTTGTCGTTATGAGCTTCCACTGCAGGTCCATGTAACGGTGGTGGTCTCGGTCCTGGAGGAAGTAGCGGAAATACATCGGTGTTTACATGACGGAAGCCCCGCCTCCTCTCCGCTTTTCCGGAAGAGAAGTATGAATATTCGCGGGATGTGTTTTCTCGCGTGAGGAAACGCTGATGATCTCGCGTGAGTAACGCGAAGTGAAGCTTCACGTTCGGTGTGACCGCGAGCTAACAGAGCTAACAGTGCTAACAGTGCTAGCCGTAAACACACCGCTAGTCGGCCATCTTGTGGAGCGCCGTGTTGGTGGACGGGAGGCCAAAGTGATGCTATGAGATATATAAGGTATAAGATATACTTTATATAAGATATATATGGTATAAGGTATAAGAAATACTTTATATAAGATAAATATATGATAGCCTATAAGAAATACATGATATAAGATATATATGATATAAGGTATAAGAAATACTTTATATAAGATATATATGATATAAGGTATAAGAAATACTTTATATAAGATAAATATATGATATAAGGTATAAGAAATACATGATATAAGATATAGGCTACATGATATAAGATATACATGATATAATATATATATATATGATATAAGGTATAATATATACATGATATAAGATATACATGATATAATATATATATGATATAAGGTATAATATATACATGATATAAGATATATGATATAAGGTATAAGATATACATGATATAAGATATATATGATATAAGGTATAAGATATACATGATATAAGATATACATGATATAAGGTATAAGATATACATGATATAAGATATACATGATATAAGGTATAAGAAATACATGATATAAGATATACATGATATAAGGTATAAGAAATACATGATATAAGATATACATGATATATATATATATATGATAGGCCTATAAGATATACATGATATAAGATATATGATATAAGGCATAACATACATGACATAAGATATATGTGATGTAAATATATGATATAAGGTTAAGATATATATATGATATAAGATATATATGATGTTAGATATATATGATGTAAGATATATATGATATAAGGTATATATGATATATATGATATAATGTATATATGATATAAGGTATACTGTTTGAAGAGCAGCTGTACCTGCCTTCAAAGCAGATTATGTTTCTTAGATACAATTCTGCAGAGGTGTGGTTGGAATAGACACAAGAATGAACAATTCATTCATTATATGGACATCCTAATAAAACATTAAACACATTTAATACATCGTGAAATACAGTACACTTTTAACTACTAATAATAAGAAGAATGGGTGTATGGATGGGTGTATGAATCGGTGTGTGGATGGGTGTGTGAATGGGTGGATGGGTGTGTGTGTGAATGGGTGTATGGATAGGTGGATAAATGGGTGTATGAATGGGTGTATGGATATGTGTGTGCGAATGGGTGGATGAATGGATGGGTGGGTGGATGAATGGGTGGATGAATGGATGGGTGGGTGGATGAATGGGTGGATGAATGGATGGGTGTATGGATGGGTGTGTATGGGTGTATGGATGGGTGTGTATGGATGGGTGTGTATGGATGGGTGTATGAATGGGTGTATGAATGGATGGGTGTGTGGATGGATGGGTGTATGGATGGGTGTGTATGGATGGGTGTATGGGTGTATGGATGGATGGGTGTATGAATGGGTGTATGGATGGATGGGTGTATGAATGGGTGTATGGATGGATGGGTGTATGAATGGGTGTATGGATGGATGGGTGTATGAATGGGTGTATGAATGGGTGTATGGATGGATGGGTGTATGAATGGGTGTATGAATGGGTGTATGGATGAATGGGTGTGTGAATGGGTGTGTGAATGTGATGCAGTAATTGCAATAAGTGCTCAGAGTGGCTGCAGGCTGGAGCAGCAGTATATGAATGCAGTCCATTTACTCCGTTGCTTTTTGAAAAAGGAAAGATAATTAAAGATATCCTCCATGGCCACAGCACCGGCGAGGAGGAGGAGGAGGCAGTAAGACAGTTAAAGTAGATTGCCGTTGAATGTTTCTTTTAATTGGAGAGCTATTTCATCCCGAATCTTAAAGGTAAAGACTCCCCTCTCTCTCTGAACTCTCACGGCTGCAGAACCGTCCTATTTAGTTTTCTACAGATTAAAAGGCGACCGGGTCTTTTTAGATGGCGGGGGGTTTGTATTTACCGTTTTGTTTATTTATTGGATGGTTTTGCATTTAAATGATCTGCGTTAGATTTCATTACGAGGGTTTTGAACGCCTCTGTACCTGCTGGATTGCCTGAGCTCTCTTCATATTTTGGTATGGGCCTCGTCTCTGACTCCTCTTCACACACTGTACATTTACATGTTTTTCAATTTCTAGAAAGGCAATGACACTGGTGCAAAACTGATCATCTCATCCCATGCCTTCGACTAAAACACCTTTTTTCTTTCCAGTATGTTACAGTCATAGTACGGTCAATGTGCCTGTTTCAGCTTCCCCTGCATTTCAAATGTGATGTTTAGCATGTTGACATTAGCGTCGGCTTGATTGCAGTTAAACGGGACGCTCACGGTCAGCGACGGTGACGACGTCGTCACGTGGAGAGACGATCGTACATCCAACACCCTGCCTGTTAGCAACGAGACACACGTGTCATGAGACACGCGTGTCTATGCGTGAGCACATGTGAGGGCTGCGGTGTCTCACAGGATGCGACTGGCGGTCTTGATTGCGATAAGAGATGCATGTCGCGTCCTCGTTTGGAGAGGCGCAGCGTCTACCAATTCTCAATTGGCTTAGCACAGCTTGCAGTTCAGCGTTAAGGAAGTGCTGCTGGACTGTTTGTTAAAAACAAATGTTGCATAAAACC
>JAOPHQ010001903.1:0-10000 GCA_030340625.1 Merluccius polli | reverse complement strand
TGTGTGTATTAGTGTGTGTGTGTGTGTGTGTGTGTGTGTGTGTGTGTGTGCGTGACTAGTAATTACACGTGTTTCCTCTGTACAAATGGTGAAGACGAGGACCTGAGATCATTATGTGTGACTCTCTAGACTCTCATTAAAGTTGTATTGCAAGAGTGCCGTCAGGAGTACGTCCCTTTTCTACTCACCTCATCCATTTTGCATACTATTTATTTCCCAGAGCCAAAGCAAATAAAAAAAGCAATATGTTACTCACCCATAATCATATTCAGCAGCCTGGATACAGTGCTGCAGATACACAAAATACACCTGCACATGCATGCAGACAATGCATGCTGCATGTGGAAACATTCACGTAAATATTAATACCGGCCTTTTTCTCATAAAGAGGATATATATATATATATATATTAGTGGTGGGCATAGATTAATTTCTTTAATCTAGATTAATCTAACTGTAATCTTGGAATTAATCTAGATTAATGTAGATTAAAATGGCTCATTTGAATTCTGTCGAAGGCATTATATATATATACATAATATGCGTGTGCTACCTAAATAATGACTAAAAATAAGTCTGCGCGATTGTTGACGGGGGGGGGGGGGGGGGGGGGGGGGGCGATTGTTGACGGGGGGGGGTTCGCGATTGTCGACGGGGGGGGGGCAGAGGACGCAGCCGTTCCGCGGCGCTTACCTTCCTTGGTGGAGATCTGGTATAGACTCAGCTCCCAACCCAACTTTGACAATAGATTAACGGCGATCATTTTTTTATCGCGCGATAACAGTCTCGCGTTATCGCAGTGCGTTAACGCCGATAACGGCCCACCACTAATATATATAGATATATATATCTATATATCTATATAGATATAGATATATAGATATCTAGCATTACTTCAACCAAATGGTGCTGTGTGTTCAACCTTCATCCCTTAGAATGGAGAAGGAAGCAAGTATGTTTAATGGTGAGGAAGAGTACATTAAGGGTGGTTACATCCCTGTCTTTAGTGTGCAGTATATATATTATCCGTTGCACAGCGTTAAACTATACATATTTTTCCTCGTATGGCATTTTAAAACCATTAGAGGTCATGCAAGACGAGTGTGTAATATCCACTATGGCTGTGACGTTTTCATAACAACCCTTGATTAAATAGCACTTAGCTCCCGGGGACAACATGAGCCGCTAGCCATGATCACACCACAGATCATCATGCCGTCTGACAGCGCCTCTCAACTCGTACTCCGCCTGCGGAGAACTCATAGCCCTCATACACCTGATGCTGCCTGACGTCAGCTCCCAGCCGCGGTATCTCAGCATCGTTTAGCGGTACTTCACCTGCCAAACCGCTCCCCAAACACACGGAGAGGAGTTACAACACAGGAGTACCGGTAGCACACACAGACACATCTCCTGATCTCGTATAACACAAGGTGTCATACGGAGAGATGTGTCTCTCCCACAAGACGGTTATGGAATTTGAAATAGACGTCTTAACATTATTTTTGGAGTAAAGTTTCCCACCGATCGAACAAACTGGAATTGTGAGAGACTTTTCAAATCATTTTTTTAGGGATTTGTATTTTATTGTATTTTTTCCGCCTGATTTCGCATTTGATCAAAAGTTATAATTTTGATAAGCTCGGGAGGATTGTGCCACTGCGAATTACTTACAGGGGTCTGACTCCTCGTCTCAAATGGAATAGATTGGCAACGACATAATCCCTCGGATAACTCCCACAATAATTCTCACTTTCCTTCGCTGTTGTTAAATTAAAGTCCTTCATTTGTAGCCGAGTCTCTGTTTGAAGAGTGTTAATTACTTCAGTGATTAATTCAACAACGCCACAGACTTCTCCCACTAGTCACCAAGCCTTCCATAGCTATTTATTTTATTTACTTATTTATTCAGTTATCTATGGAAAAAAAAAACACCACAATTGCGTATTATTCATTCCAGCTAGAGTCGAACTGGGAGTCCCAGATATGATTGTGCGTGTTATGTTTGCCATCTTCTCTCGATTAACTGAAGATATTTTTTACAGCTCTTCATATAGCCTCAGTGATCAACCTATTTTTTAATATGATTATTATCTCGTATAATAATCATACAGCCCTGGCCTGGCTAAGTGGAGCTTGCGGTGCGGCATCGTCCAACCCGATCTCACCCCGTCCTCCCACCGGTGACGGATGAGATCTGTGAGATGGACGGGAGACGTTCTGACGACCGCCACTTTCCATTTAAAAAATAGGTGAAATATGAGCGCATTAAACCCCCACTGCACTTAATCTGTCCCTTCCAATTAGCTCTATAAATCATAATTAATTCGCTACATTTTATTTCCCTACTTAATTATGTGTGCTACAAAGGGATAATTGCCATGAAGGATACACATTGCGATTCATCATCTCTCCGGAGTGAGCTGAATTTGCTCTGCTAATTATAAAAGGTGTAGTGGTCAGGGAGGGGCTGCCAGGCCCAGGATCACTTTTACAGCCTCATAGTCAGCGGTGCAACCAACTTATATGCAGGTAATGCAGCTAAGATAGTGCCCACATGTGTGCCCACATGTGTTTCTGGATTATGGACGTGTGCTACTGACATTGCTTTATGTTGCGTCTGTCTTGCATTGGGGCCCAGCGCTGACTCGTTACGCCACTGCTTCTGGTTTTTCTCTTCCCGTGTTTTTTTTAAACTAAAGTGAGATTGCTCCTGGGTGTAAGTCAACTAATAACCTTAGGTGGCTCAGTGATTAGCGCAAGTTAACACTCCTGCTGTCCATAACCAAGGCAAGGCTTGTTCCTGGGCGCTACCACTGTGTGGCAGCCCACTGCTCCTAGCTGCTAGCTCCTAGCTGCTAGCTCCTAGCATAGGACGGGTTAAATGTATAAGATGAATTTCCCCACAGCGATAAATGAAAGAAGATCAACCTGCAGGGGATAGTTTAAACCTTGAGGAGCAGGCTGGCGCCACATTCACTTTCTTTCAGTCCTCCAAAGCAAAGCTTCTCTCTGTGGTGCTTCTGTGGTCTGCTACCCTGTAATATATTTTACAAACTTATGAATCATATCACTAATAATTGTATTAATAATAGTGATTGTTGGTCAGTGCAATTAACACATTAATATGTCCACTAGGGGGCACATCTATAAAATAATAAGCCACTAAAACGTTGTTGTAAGGAACAGACTGTTCAGACTTATCTACTGACAACCATGCTCTGCATGTCGCTCCTTCAGCTCCAGTTCCTGCAGTGTTGGCTCATCAAACAGCTCTAGTTCCTGTAGCGTTGGCTCCTGCTATTTTCCTCTTCAATTTAAGCTCTTTGTTGCTACCAAAAATCCATATTTCTTCATAAGTTCACCCAATGTGATGTTCAGCCCTCCTTGAAGCTTATCTCTAACGTATTCCCAGGGGGGCTCCAAAACATAGCAGCGGTGTTTTTGTGTGCAACGAATGAGGCATTCATTATACAAAAGCATGGCATTGTTCATATTTCACAGACACTTTTATCCATACAGTGACAACTCAGATACGTGTCATGAAGAAGCAGGTTGGGGGACGCCTACACACAGTATAGACCTTATAGACCATTGGGACCATTCATTATCTACTACATTATCCTGCACCATTCTATCTCTATCATTTTCAAAGCCAATCACAACAAACATAATCCTGTTCCAAAGAAAGAAGTCGGTTTGATCTAGGGCTGTCACCATATCAGGTCTTCACTACACGATTATTATGGCCAAAATAATTTACGATAATGATATTATCGCGATATCTACAGAACATTTGAAAAAAAATACAATTAATAATGCTATTCATCTTTAACTTGAGTGTAGGGAGGTGGAGAGAGAGAGTCTGTAACCATAACTGTGAAAAAAGTATACAAACCTAACGGTGTTGATCAGCACTTCCTGCAACCTGGGATGTCTACCAACATCCTGTCTTTTTTACTGAACCCAAAAAACTCCCACACTGGCGAGCTAAATTTCTTCGGGTGCAGGTAGAGTGTCTCACTCTCGTCTGTCATCTCCTCCGACATGATTTTCTTCTTTTTCTTTTTTCCGTTTTATGACGGCAACCAGCATTAAGGTGCATTACCGCCACCACTATGTTGGCGCGTGAACCAGATAGTTACTGCGTCAAGAGTAACTATCAGATAGTTACTGCATCAAGATGTCGTGTGTGTGTGTGTGTGTGTGGCGTTGGGGAATCAAGAACGGAAAGAAACGGAAATGATTTAAGAGGCACTGGATTATTTACACAATATTATGTGTAATTAACATATCAATATTTCATTTAATTAAATATCACGGTTATCGTCAATACCGGTATATTGTGACACCTTTAGTTTCATCCATAGGCAATGAAAGTATTGTAGAACTTGAGTCTAATTGCACTTTTTTTGAATGTATGCATACAAAATAATAAGATGCCCCACAACCCCAGTGATGAATGTGAACACAAAGGGCTCGTGTCGCCCTGGACACTGCGACACCGTGAGTTTGAGCCATCAATCTCCCTCCACCCTAATCACCCATCAGTTAAGCCTCCTCACTTTGTTGTGAAAGGAAGGGGACAATGTCAACGTCCCGTACCTCGAGTTCTCCATCACCTCCGCCAGCTCGAAATGATAAATCAATTAATCAATTGGCCTTGATTAACCTCATGAGGTTTGATTAATATTCCCAATAATTTGCAATGAAAAAGGTGTCCTTGCACTGCTGGGGCAAAAAAAGAATAAAAAGTAGCCTGGAGCTGTGTCTCCACGGTAACAAAAAATTCTCCACAATCTATTGTATGCGATAGATATTGATTCTAATGGATTTGCGGGGAGAGTGTCCTTCAACCCATTAACCTCTGGCACGGAGCACTTTAAGGCTGCGTAAATCCATTTTTATTCAATTTTTATAGTGGCTCCTCAAATTTACAGAATGTTTGACATAACTGTCCGTTTTTTGTTTTTTTTGTCAGTTGTAATAACGCCTCAATGATAAGGCCTTGGTTAAGAGTCTGTTTAATATGTTTTTTAAAATGATACACAATGTGCGCGCAAAGCACAAAAAAACAGTTTGCATTGTCTAATCCAAATATATTTTGTGTGTGGACATATTCCTTAAATTCCTTAAAACTATATCAACAGACGAGACCTTCTTATGTCAACCAGCCATAATTTCAGCACCTCCCGTATTTCTTAGACCTCGGTGGGCAGCACAGAGGTTTCAGTTCATCGGTGCACTTTTCCCTTGGATGTGACTAATAACCGCGATCCTAAGCCAATAACTTAATGCTTTGATTAACCGCGGAGCAGCGGGCAATTAGAAACTGCTGAGCTGGCATGTCTCATAACTGCAACGAGAGAGCAGCGATTGCGGTCACTACCAACTACCTGCCATCATTCTTCAGGGGCGAGATGTTTTACGTTCTCCCCCAACCCCGCCCTCCACACCCCCTAGCGTGAAAGTGCACGGTGACAGTAAAGCGAAGGCCAAGGGGCTCCGATGGTTAATTGAATTTTCCCTTCAGGAGAGTTCTCCTTAAGTAACGGTGCGAGGAACCTCGTGAAACATTCTTTTAAGGCCGCCACATTTTATCGATTCAGAGGAGAAGTGATTCCCCAAATAGTGTTCTCACACCTCTAAACCTCTAGACCTATTTTTGAGCGAGTCCTTTTTGAATCTCAAGGGGGGGGAAAAAGGGTTGAGTACGTTCAAAAACCCCAGTGGTGCATTTTTGCTGAGCGGTGGTGTATTTAAAACAAATCACAATTTATTACCACTGACTACCACTAAAGAACCACACGCACTGTACAAGCTAATTTACAATGCCGAGGAAATTGTTTAAGAATGGACTTGCCACAAGGTCATTACCTCATCCCTGCCACAGCACCTTTTCACCTCCCAACCCTTGCACCCCCACACATCCCCTTTGCACCCAATAGTTTCTTTACAGCCAAGAACCCCCGAGTCCAGCACTCTGCTTCTGCCTGACCTTCCTGCTCCACTCTCTGGGCCCGTCCACCAGTCTTTTACTCCTCAACCCGGAGCCCAGCAATCATTTTTCACCCTGCAATTAATTCCTCTGCCCTCCACCTCTACCCCCCCTCCACATCACGACCTCCTCCATCAGCCCCCCCCCCCCCCCCCCCCCCCGTGGCTCCTGTCTCCACACACTGGAGGCTCTGATGAAATGAAAAATCTTTCGAACAATGTTTTTCCTCATATTTTCAATTAAAATGTTCGGCTCCGCTCACGTCTTCCTCCCCCCTCTCTCTCAATCCGTCCCTCCCTTCTGCACGGCCAAAACCAGACAATTAATGGAGCACTTTGCTGAACCAGTAAGAAGCTTTTCACCTTGACATATTGAGGGGGAGATCATTACCATAGCAGAGTGGTAGACAGAAATGAAGGGCTATGGACAAGAATTTCAGAGAGGGCCATGGAGAAGTAATGAGGCAGGTTTGGCTGGTTCTAAACGTATACTAATGATAAATGATATCTTGTTTAATACTGATAATGGTAAACACTAGACCGCATCCTAATCCTAACCTTAATCCTTAACTTTACTTAAACAAAAATCGACCTCTAACCCTATCTCTTAGCCTAACATTAATCCTAACCTTAATCCTAACGTAACCCTACACTGCAACTTCCACTTGTATCTCATTCTCCAGGCTGCCATCTTGGCCTGGTCTCTCTAAAAAAAAATAAAAACTCTTTCATGAGACTCGCGATTTCATAAAAACAATTTGCTTAACGGTGCAAAGGTTATTAGTTTAAAATGTTCAAAAATGAACTAAAATCATCAAAATGTGAAGAAATAACAGGTTTGACATGTGAAAGATGTCTCTGTATTGCGTTGCAGAGATGTTTACTGAAGTAAAGACCTTCGGGAGGGACTGTGCATTTGGCCAAATCTCACATGTTGCAGCTTTTAAAGTCGGCATGTAATGAAACTGTAATGTAATTCATCTATTCAACAGTGTATTCATGTAACAGCATTCCACAGGAGGTGAGCACAAAAAAACACCTATCAAATTGAATCTGAGGAAAATGATTAGATTAGCTATTGAAAAACAACAAACTACAACATGTAGAGGTCAAAATTAGTGGCAGAAAGTGGATTTGTTACCCTTCCCATCAGGGAGGTAGACACACAATGACAATAAACCTTAAGATCACCCAAACATTGGGAAGTAAATCGCCCAAACAGTGGGGAATGAAGTATATAAAAGTTTCTGAAACGATTGGAAAGTGGCCAATACTTTGTTTTATTTGGGTTCTCGGGAAGCTGTTTTTCCAGCCTGCTTGCTAACCCAAACATCGTTTGAGGTTTGATTTACCCCTGACTCATGAATATTGATATGGCCTCGTTGATTGACATGCAGTCTAACCACTCACAACAGTTGTTTTTAGTATTTCACTGTTCATTACAATGTTATGGGTGATCTTCAACAAATGCCAGACTGGCCAATCAGGCCAAAGATTAGGCAGGCCTTCATGCATGCCAACCAGTCACGGCTGGGTAGAAAGTCAACCGTCGGACTTTCCTTTCTCTCAGGCTAAAGATTTGATTTTCACATCTGTTGATTAGGAGATTGGTTAGCATAAAACTGCACAGTATTGATTCTCAATGGAAAATGACGCTATTGAATTCATTAAAATTGCTAGGCAATGATATGTGTGTATGTGTGTGTGTGTGTGGGGGGGTGGGTGGGTGGTACAGGCCAGGGTACCTTCTGATGTACTTGATCACTATGGTTACGCAATGGAAAGCACAATTTCCATTGCGTAACCTATTTCAAGAGATGAACCTGTTTTTAATGACTCTGGCAAAATGACTGATACTGCCGCAGTTCCAAAAGTTTTAAAAGCCCGATGACCTTTACTCTCCACTTCTGGGCCTTAACAATTCATCGAGGGCTAAGTGGGAAGCCGTAAAACTTTAGGCCAACGCCAGCTATGATTTAAACAGTAAGTACAAGTTTAGATGTACTGGGTAAGCGGAGGACACTGTCCGGTGAGGAATAGATTTATTAACGCAAGTGTCGCGTAAAGAGGGACATGATGTCATTTCCTCCATCAGGTGATATGACCGTGGGCTGGGATGTCTACCTGCACAACATAATACATTATGATTCATTGCCTTCAAACGGTCTGGCTAGGGTTTTTGAGTCCTAACCGCACACACACACACACACACACACTAAGGTTTGGTCGATTTCCGGTTCTGCTGGTCCGGTGTACGAGCCCAAACGGATCGATTTTATGCAAACCGACTGAACCAGCATTTGTCATGATGAGACGTTCTGGCAAATAAAAAAAGTAGCCTAGATCAAACTTGTATTGTCTTATTATTAATAAGCAATATGACAATGTGATTAACATAATATTATGTTTATTGATAAAGAGACTAATGGAGCCACTAGTGTCACAGACCGTGAGCAAGTATTGCCGAGGGACAGCGGCGGCGGCGGCGGCGGCGTTCTGTTTGTTAATGAGACTGAGTTAGTCTCAAAGAAAACTACAACTAAAGAGGTTTGGGAGGGGGTGGGGGGACACAAGCAGAGTTAGTCTCAAAGAAAACTACAACTGTAGAGGTGTGAGGGAGACATGGCAGAGTTAGTTTCAAAGAAAACTACAACTGTAGAGGTGTGAGGGAGACATGGCAGAGTTAGTTTCAAAGAAAACTACAACTGTAGAGGTGGGGGGGGGGGGACATGGCAGAGTTAGTTTCAAAGAAAACTACAACTGTAGAGGTGGGGGGGAGACATGGCAGAGTTAGTTTCAAAGAAAACTACAGCTGTAGAGGTGGGGGGGAGACATGGCAGAGTTAGTCTCAAAGAAAACTACAGCTGTAGAGGTGGGGGGGGACATGGCAGATTTAGTCTCAAAGAAAACTACACCTGTAGAGGTAGGTGGGGGGGACATGGCAGAGTTAGTCTCAAAGAAAACTACAACTGTAGAGGTGGGGGGAGACATGGCACAGTTAGTCTCAAAGAAAACTACACCTGTAGAGGTAGGGGGGGGGACATGGCAGAGTTAGTCTCAAAGAAAACTACAACTGTAGAGGTGGGGGGGAGACATGGCAGAGTTAGTTTCAAAGAAAACTACAGCTGTAGAGGTGGGGGGGAGACATGGCAGAGTTAGTCTCAAAGAAAACTACAGCTGTAGAGGTGGGGGGGGACATGGCAGAGTTAGTCTCAAAGAAAACTACACCTGTAGAGGTAGGGGGGGGGGGACATGGCAGAGTTAGTCTCAAAGAAAACTACAACTGTAGAGGTGGGGGGGGGGGGACATGGCAGAGTTAGTCTCAAAGAAAACTACAACTGGCACAGTTAGTCTCAAAGAAAACTACACCTGTAGAGGTGGGGGAGGGGGAGACATGGCAGAGTTAGTCTCAAAGAAAACTACAACTGTAGAGGTGGGGGGGACATGGCAGAGTTAGTCTCAAAGAAAACTACAACTGTAGAGGTGGGGGGGGGGGGACATGGCAGAGTTAGTCTCAAAGAAAACTACAACTGTAGAGGTGGGGGGGGAGACATGGCAGAGTTAGTCTCAAAGAAAACTACAAATGTAGAGGTGGGGGGGGAGACATTGCAGAGTTAGTCTCAAATAAAACTACAACTGTAGAGGTGGGGGGGGAGACATGGCAGAGTTAGTCTCAAAGAAAACTACAACTGTAGAGGTGGGGGGGGAGACATGGCAGAGTTAGTCTCAAAGAAAACTACAACTGTAGAGGTGGGGGGGGGAGACATGGCAGAGTTAGTCTCAAAGAAAACTACAGCTGTAGAGGTGGGGGGGGAGACATGGCAGAGTTAGTCTCAAAGAAAACTACAACTGTAGAGGTGGGGGGGGGAGACATGGCTGAGTTAGTCTCAAAGAAAACTACAACTATAGAGGTGGGGGGGGAGACATGGCAGAGTTAGGTCTCAAAGAAAACTACAACTGTAGAGGTGGGGGGGAGACATGGCAGAGTTAGTCTCAAAGAAA
>JAOPHQ010001902.1:20000-23026 GCA_030340625.1 Merluccius polli | reverse complement strand
CACGCAACGCCCCACCGCCACACACAGATATCACAAACGCCGCATCTGTCCCCGCGATCGGAAAAGACAGACTACAGCCAGACACCTGTTGGCGGACCGCTGGCTGAGGAAGTCGGAGACCGCAGCGCTAACTGCGGTTCAAAGTCGCTGCTGTGACGCATTGCATCTGCTGAACACATCAGAACTAACGCATTTTATATTATCTGCGGTGCGAACAGAGACGCGACTGGAGGAGGAAATGTTTGTCTGTCGTCGCCGTCCACTTTCGCTTTTTGTCTCTCCACTCCCCTCTGTTTGTTAACCTTCACTATCACTGGGGCTGCGCAGTACGGCCGACACCTCCTATCCCCATAAAGGTCATTTAATCATGGATAATACTCCTGTGTGAATTACATACTTGATAAATGAAAAGTACTACTGAGTATTTTCTCATTTTTGTTCACCACCTTACTGTAATGCAGCCTTTAAAACCAGCAAAAGACAAAACTTACATCACAATATCACAACAATAATCTAAGACGACATCTGGTCTCGTATCTCGATATCAAGACAATATCGATGTATTGCCCAGCCCAAAGGTTCACATCCTTGTAACCGTAGGTAACACAAACATTAATATATATAATATATAACGCCCAAGTCGTTACGATGTGAGAGACTGGTGCTAAGCTGTAAACCAGAGCTAACCTGGACCTTCAGGTCACTTCACAGACAGACGTACGGAGCTTTCTGTTTCTGGTCACTCACAATCCTCCACTCCACTGCTCACACCGAAGCCCCAACACCACTTTGTTTGGAGGACAAATGAGCCAGGAAGGAAGGAAGCAAGGAAGGAAGGATGGACGAAAGGAAGGCATTAAAGTGGGTGAGAACAAGAAACAGCACAAAATGGGACAGACTGACTTTGCAACATCTGCGTCCCTCAAACCTGTGGAAGAGAGAGAAGCTCCTGCTGGCCTACAGGTGTAAATATGATATATAAATGATGTGCACTTCCTGGAGGGCAGATAAGGGGTAACTGTATCCTCTAACCCGCATGTTTTGAAGGCCAAATGTATTAGTGACTCATGAAGAAAGCGTCTAAAAGAGAAAAGTGGGCACTGCTACCGCCAGCTTGGCACCGCGGCCAACTTAACGCCATGAGGACTGAGACGTCTGATGCAAGACTGCACTCGCTCAGCACGCAGACGACAGCAGTGAGGAGGTCTGTATGGCAAATACTGCTGCAGATGCATTTCCTCCTTTAATATGTTTCTTATAAATATCATTCTGGATTCATAAGCTCCTTCTCCTTCTGGATATAGGATATGGATATAGGATTACTTTAGTTTCCACACCGACTCATCTGGAAGTAGAAAATGGTTCTCCTTGTTTGCTCTTTTGGGTCTAATAAGATATTATTAATAATAATAAGATATTATTAATAATAATAAGTTATTACAGCAGGCAAGCCAGCATTGTGCATAGTGGCAATATCCATACTCTACTTCATTAAAACACAAATAGACTTTGTCTTTTACGGTCATATAAAGATTATAGGAACCATCTAGGCGCTGCACACTGTGTCACCGCTGCCACAGAGTCGACTCTGATTGGCTGACAGGGAAACCAGGAAGTGGATGTGATCCGAGTGATTTAAGTATTCTGCTGTGATCAAGTCAAGCGTATCAGTTCAGGTCATCTGAAACCCTGAAATGTTGAATCAACGAGACATAAAATGTACGAGTTTGAGCAATAAGAGCTGACACAGCGCTGTGACTGCTCTCTGAAATCTCTCCTATTGCGCAACATTTTCTCAGCCATGCATATTATTGAGAAATACTGAGCAAGTCACCAAACCGGCTTTAATTAGCTGTTCCTGTTTACCGTTTCAGTCTTCAGGACTGACATCACAGCACCAGCAGCTGGAGGTCAGGTTGAATAATTAATAAGATTTGTATATATATTAATGAATAAGATTTATTGGCACCAGCGCCACGACAACAAGAGAGAGAAATGGATTGAGGCTCTGCTGCTCTGCTGAACACAGAGGAGGAGTGTCCCAGATGCTGCCAGTGTACCGTTACACCGGGCCGGTCCACACAGCGGGCCGGTCCACACACCGGGCCGGTCCACACACCGGGCCGGTCCACACAGCGGGCCGGTCCACACACCGGGCCGGTCCACACAGTGGGCCGGTCCACACCCCGGGCCGGTCCACACAGTGGGCCGGTCCACACACCGTGGGGGTCTGGACCGGCTCACTTGCACCAATGGAGACGTTGCGGGATATCTTTTACTATTAGTGACATCACAGATGGGCGTGTCCACCCACATGCATGGGGGTCCAATAGGGGCCCTTTAACCTTTAGAGGCAGATGATTGGTGGTGACCTACAGGTCATCTGTACCATCATCATCATCATCATCATCATCATCATCATCATCATCATCATCATCATCATCATCATCATCTTCATCAGTACCATCATCATCAGCAGCTTCATCATCAGTACACCATCATATCTGAAGGGCTGTTGTCCCCCCAGACCCTCATGTGGACCCTCAGCATCTCGTTCAGCCCAGTCAGGTCCTTCCCACCTGGACCAGCCTTCCCACCTGGACCAACCTTCTCACCTGGACCAACCTTCCCACCTGGACCAGCCTTCCCACCTGGACCAGCCTTCCCACCTGGACCAACCTTCCCACCTGGACCAGCCTTCCCACCTGGACCAGCCTTCCCACCTGGACCAGCCTTCCCACCTGGACCAGCCTTCCCACCTGGACCAGTCACACCCACAACATGTTTCACTTCAACATCCGTCTTACTACTCTTTATTAGTATTATTAATCTTATTAATCGTATTAGTCTGATTACCCCCATTATTATTATTATTATTATTATTATTGTTATTATTATTATTATTATTATTAGTAGTAGTATTATTATTAGTATTAATAATGTCAGTATCTCCACTCACCCAGGCTGTTGGTGGAGCTGTCCATATTCAGGTCTTTAAAAGTTCATCAAAACAAACTTTAACTATA
>JAOPHQ010001902.1:0-15000 GCA_030340625.1 Merluccius polli | reverse complement strand
CATTAACATTAACATTGCTACTACTCCATATTGTGTATATAGATATATTTTCTGTATTTTCTTTTCTGTTTTTACTCTTATTTAAAAAAAATTAGCCCTTAAATAAATAAAACTTTATTGATCCCAGGTGGTGCTACAGCAGAAGTACAGGACAGCAGTGGAATAAACGATATACACAACTACAACTTTATACACAATAATAGTGGAAATGTAAATGCAGAAGTAAATGTAAATGTTACAACAAAATAATGAGGTAAAGTTGGGGGTAGGAGTGAGATAATTAATCCTACTGGGCCATAAGAGACCAGACCTGGACTAGTCTGTACTAATACTCTTGTGTTGTGGTCCAGGGAGCCAGAGTCCGGACCAGAGGGAGCTGCTGGCCAGACATGATCCCAGCAGACCGGTGTTTGTGGAGGGACCGTTCCCCCTGTGGCTGAGGACCACCTGCGTGTATTACTACGTCCTCAGAGCCGACCCGCTGCCCCCCGGGGAGAAGGTGACCCCTCTGGACCAGCCGGCGCTAACCGGGATTACATTTTATTTGTGTATTATCTTTGTTTTTAGAAATAGCGAGGATAGTTGAGGAGTAATAATCGGTATATTTGTCATTTTGGACGAAGGCGTCTGATGACCTTTCTGGTCCGTCTCCATGTTGTGTGTCCACCAGGTGGAGGAGCCCTATGATCCAGAGCGGTCTCTCTACTACCCCCTACAGCTCAGCCTGGACTTGGACCGGGACATGGGCGACCTGGGAGACGACTTTAGTGTGGACGATGGTAAGACTTAGATAATACAAAAAAATAAATAAACATTTGAATGAAAGTCACGCCGCAAAAACAGAACCAGTGCACCTAAACACGGAGGAGAACTGAAGATGTGGTTCTGCACAATCTGCTTTACAAACCGCCTGGCGGTGCGAAGCGAGGAGAGAATCAGACATTAAAGGTTTTTTATCCTTAGTGATAACAGAGATCGCATATCACAGTGCTTTCTAAGTATCCTGTTGCAGTGTAAGTACGCAACTAAGGACTGTATATTAAGCAATGTAACATTACATACCAGCATTTATGTAATAACGTTATAACGTGCGGTTAGGAATGGGTGTAGTATGAGTCCCACATTAGGTTAGGCTGTTCCATAACAGTCTTGCATATTGAGCACATGCTCTTACAGGCTGTTACAGGCTGTTACAGGCTCTTACATGCTGTTACATGCTGTTACAGGCTGTTACAGGCTCTTACATGCTGTTATAGGCTGTTACATGCTGTTACAGGCTGTTATAGGCTGTTACAGGCTCTTACATGCTGTTATAGGCTGTTATAGGCTGTTACAGGCTGTTACAGGCTCTTACATGCTGTTATAGGCTGTTACAGGCTCTTACAGGCTCTTACATGCTGTTATAGGCTGTTACAGGCTCTTACAGGCTCTTACATGCTGTTATAGGCTGTTACAGGCTGTTATAGGCTGTTACAGGCTCTTACATGCTGTTATAGGCTGTTATAGGCTGTTACAGGCTGTTACAGGCTCTTACATGCTGTTATAGGCTGTTACAGGCTGTTATAGGCTGTTATAGGCTGTTACAGGCTGTTACAGGCTCTTACATGCTGTTATAGGCTGTTATAGGCTGTTACAGGCTGTTACAGGCTCTTACATGCTGTTATAGGCTGTTACAGGCTGTTACAGGCTCTTACATGCTGTTATAGGCTGTTATAGGCTGTTACAGGCTCTTACAGGATCTTACATGCTGTTATAGGCTGTTACAGGCTCTTACATGCTGTTATAGGCTGTTACAGGCTGTTATAGGCTGTTACAGGCTGTTACAGGCTCTTACAGGCTCTTACATGCTGTTACAGGCTGTTACAGGCTGTTACATGCTGTTATAGGCTGTTACAGGCTGTTACAGGCTGTTACAGGCTGTTACAGGCTGTTGCGTTACGTATTACTTGTAGAATTGGACACTGCAGTGTGTGTATATAATATTTCTCTTCACATTTAGCCTCAGCTCTGTCTGGATATATATATATATATATATATATATATATATATATATATATATATATATATATATATATATATATATATATATATATATGTGTATATGTATAGAGACGGTTTGCTTCCCTCCCCAGTGGACGAGGGTCCGGTGTTCGCCATGTGCATGACGGGCCGGGGAGACCAAGCCACCCTCAACCAGTGGATCTCGGGCCTCCAGGAGACCAACGCGGTCCTGGGCCGGGTCCCCACCCTGTTCCGCCTGGACGCCGGTCCCCGCGAGCTCCAGGGCGGACCGGCGGCGGCGGCGGCCCAAGGCGAGCCACCGCACCCACACCCGGAGGCGGAGCCGTGGGTCCCAGGAGGAGGGGAGGAGGAACCAGCCGGACCGCCCCGACAGGAAGCGGACGTTACTCTGGAAGAGGAGCCGCCGCCGCCGCCGCCGCAGAGCAGCGAGCGGCCGCCGGGTCGCCGTGTGAATAATGGATAAGCAGCGGACATTTACATGTGAAGAATGGGTGTGGCGGTGTCTGTCGAGCGGTTTCTAGTGTTGCTAAAGGGCCAAGTCGGCTCAGACTGGAGAGGACAGACTGTTTAGTTGTAGACGATAATCTCGAGCACTGAAAGGCATTTAGGCAAATAATGTCAAAATAAAACATTTCCCACATGACTGAGTTTTTGTTAATTCCTCTCCATAAATGATTCAGTGCTGCGGTGAGCGGTGGGCTGTGTTTCAAACAGCAGATAAGTGTGTGGAAATGTTTGCACTTATCTTTATATGCTAATACCGCCACGGCAATATTTCTGATCCAGTGAGACTTTAATTACTCTTCTTTCCGATCCGGACGGAGTAATAACTGAACGGTTCAGGATGGTGCGACTCAATCACAGCACAGCCTTCAAAAGGTATAAAAGATTTATTTGTTCAGAAAAAAAAAAAGCATTCCTTTTTTTAAACATACAAGTTAGCTTCAAAAGTACATTCTCAAATGGCTTGATTTGTTACAGATACCAAACTTATCGTGCAGGTTTTTTTTTTTCCTCATGTTTTATTCAAATATAAAATGGTGAGTTAAGACTATGCGCTCGATGGTACGTACAACATTAGCAAAGCGCCGATGAGTCTGTCAAAATTGAGAGGCGCAGGAGAGTCCGCCGCGCCGCCGCCTACAGCACATGCAAGGAAACGCTGAATATTCACAGATGAGGACCGACACAGAACTATCTAGGCATACCAAGAATGCACGATAATTAATAAACAAGCCGTATGACAAAAGCTTGCAATAAATAATTAAATAAGGTTACATTTCCATTGAACGATGGACTGCAAGAAAAAACCCAATTTGTACAAGTAAACGTTTTGGCATATTACGTACATATAAGTTGATTGTAACTAAAGAGTCTCTTGCGTCAGTTTACAGGACTCCTCCAGACGTCACGTGGGGAAGTGGAGCCGATGGACAATACTAACAATGTCTATACTCGTTTAAGAAAGTTGAATACAAATTGAAAAAGAGCCGAGATCAGTGGTGTAAGGACACTGACGCATTAAGCAGCTATAAAATAACATGCATAATTTAATTAAGAGTATATACTGTATCAAGTGTGAATGCAAACCGTTTATTTGTGCAGTAATAACATAGTATAAAACAGTCCGCAGTTGTCAACTCTCTCCAAATAATATCAATATTACAAAGTTTTTAAGACTTGTGCTCTGTGTATCTGTTAGAAATTAGGTAAAAAATAAACGAACTTGTAGGCGTGTTCCCTGTACAGCATTCAGTTACAAGTAGACCCTGGATCCAGTAGACCCTGGATCAAGTAGACCCTGGATCCAGTAGACCCTGGATCATGTAGACCCTGGATCCAGTAGGCCCTGGACCCAGTAGACCCTGGACCCAGTAGACCCTGGATCAAGTAGACCCTGGACCCAGTAGACCCTGGATCCAGTAGACCCTGGACCCAGTAGACCCTGGATCAAGGCCTCCAGTCAGAGCAGGACAGACCATAGGTAAAGGGAACATGGTGGGCATCTCTGCTGTGTAACATTTTTTTTCTTGTCCCTTTGAGGTTTTCCAATTTAGGTCCCATTCGCTTCTGCAAAGGAAATATGCAGTAAACTCGGTTTGTAGACGACACAAGAAGTACAATATGCAGTTCCTTAAACATAGAAGAATATATAACTGAATAGTAAGAAAATTAGATTTTATTTATTTTTTTGTCGAAAACTGCAACCATTGAAGAAATTATTCAATGAATTATCTCTTATTCCCAGAATTTTGCATGCCAACCCCCCCAACTATAGTCAGTCGTCAGCCTGAGATGTACTCAAATAGTTTCTTTCCCTTTCTGTTCTTCTTATATAGTCCTTATATTGTTAATACATCATAATATTGTTCCCCAGGCCTGACCTAATGAATGCAGGAATGTGATCAGGAATGTGATCCAACAGGATGATTGTAAAAAGCGGTTTGTTAACTCTTCATATAAATATGCACCGGTCTGACCTTCTTGGCCCGCACACTGAGACCTTTCTGCGGACCACCGTGTGAACCCCCCCCCCCCCTATTAAACCCCTGATGTAACGTTAGCCTTTACCTGCCAGAGTGGCGCCGCCGTGTTGCTGGAGCTGGCTGGTGAAGAAGCGCTCCCGCTGCGACACCTGCTCATCCCAGGCGTCCAGGATGCGGCGACACTCGGGCGGCTCCAGGTTCAGCGTCTCCGGATGGGCCTCCTCGATGTGCGCCCTCACGCCCTCCAGGCTGTGGGAGTACAGCAGGTCCCCGCAGACCATGCACACCAGCAGCTGGTTCAACGGGTCGTGGTCCATGAGGTAGCGGTTTCGCCACGCGCCGTCCGAGATGGAGCCGTCCTCCTCGCCGTGGTCGCCGTCGGTGAAGAGAACGCCGCTGTCCGTGAAGCAGCCGTCCGGGTCCTCGTCTGAAGGAGAGGAAGACGTACGATTCATGTCACGTCTGAAACTAAATAACCTGAGATGGGATCCTTGATGCGAGCGGTTCGACTCACCTTCCATGGGAACAGTGTAGCTTGAGTATGAATAATAGCCCATTTCAGCATCTGAGGTAGAGCTGTGGAAGAAAAAAAAAACAATGCAAAACTATTAACGCATTTTCGGGGGTTGTATTTCTACAAATGCAGTAAGGCAGGAAGGTTTCTTTGCCTCATTAGATGTTCAGATTCCTCACAGGCAGCGCCCCAATATCCTGGGTCCTATAGGAATGTATAGAAGACAAGATTAGCCAGTTGTTCATCATGAAGAACCACTATTTGTCATGTCAAGCCTGTACCTGTTTCTCCGTGCACTGGGGCTGGTTTTGGTCCTTAGCGGGCCTAATGGGCTTCCAGTTGCCAGGTGCTCTCCTTTGGGACAGCTCCCTGTCTCGAATGGCCTTTCTGGCTCTCTGCTCCTTCTTTTTAACCCGCCAGTATTCCCTCTTCCTCCTCAGAAACTCTTCTTGGGACTCTCCTGGAATGGGCTTCGGGGGGGGCCAGGGTGCTTATGGGCAACAGTTTAGTGGGTGAGGAGGCATTTGCAGTTTTTGGCTTTGGGGACTGAGCAAAAAAGGGTTTTACAGGACTGCTGTGAGATGAATTGCAGCCTGGGGTTGGAGCGAGGGGTTCAATAGGTGAAAGGTTGATGCTGGACAGTGGGTTGTCTGGGGGCGTGAGGGTAGCAAACGCTGGCGCGGCGTTGATATTCTCCTGCATTGTCCATTTCCTCACTCTGGACCCATCGACGAAGGAGCCTTGCATCACTTCCAGTTGACTCTCCATCAAACGCCGCTTGCTGTCCGACGCACCGTCGGACATCAGGACATCGACTTTGCCTCCCGGGGTTCTGGAGCACGCCGATATGTCGGGGTCGCAAGACGTGCCGGCGGGCCGGGCGTTGACTTCATGCTGGCCCCTACTGGGTGAAGAGGTGAAGCTACAGACAGGCGGTTTGACCTGGATTATGTCAGGTGACTGTCCCACAGTGGACTCAGTGGGACTGACAACCAGCAGTGTGGGAATGCTGTGCACTGCGGTAAGAGAAGCAGTAGGAGCCTTGGGCTGCAGGGCGCGTTTGTTCAGTGGACTCTGGCTTTTGCCAGACTGGGAACTGTTGGTCGAGAGTTGATTCAGTGTCTGAAATACAAAAAAAACAAAGCAACTTGGTGATTTTGTAATAATGTAATGTACACCTTTTGTAAGAAGCAAGAAACCTCAATTCATTAAGATGGAAGATTTTGAATTTAAAACAGACCTCTATATTATTATATCTATATTGTGAAAATTGTGTATCATGTTTTGTATGTCTATCATCATAATTTCATGGATTTGGACACCAACATACCTGGACGGTGTTTGGGGACAAGATCCTGCTGTTTTGTCTGTGACTAAGACTCCCTTTTTGCCTGGCTTTTGAGCGGGCTCTTTGCTGTCTCTTCATCAGCTTCCAGTACTCCCGCTTCTTCTGCAGGCTGTTCATACTGCCCTTCACCACCACCGACTCCGCTAGCGATGATCTTCTGTATTGTTGTAGTGAGGATGGCTGAGACTGCGGTAGGCAACGTGGAGGCTGCAGCGCCGGTTGTACTTTGTGCAGCTGCTGCGACTGCTGTTCGGAGGGAGGGTGAGCGGCGGAGGGGGAGTGGTGCAACTTTGGCGGCGCTTGGGAGCAGCAGTTCTGCTGGTGTTGGTTGCCCGACTTTTTGGTGCACAGCCTCTTGGCCCGACGTAGTGGAGACATCGGTGTTGGACACCCTGCACCTTCCGCAGAGGTGCACTGGAGGTCCTGTGTGGTAGAGGACCGAGGTGGGGGGGATTTGCCAGTCTGGGATGAGGCCTCCAGGTAAGGGTCTTGTGAACAGGAATGCACCAAGTCATCAGGGTCCGCCTGCCAGCTTTTGATCTGTAGCGTTAGATTGGCAGCTAGTGGCAGCTTGTCTTCTTCTCCAAGGGAGATCATTGGGATGTTTGATTTCATTTCCTGCTCCAAGTGCTCTTCTGAAACATAATCTGCCATTTCCGCTTTACATGGAGGCTGCTCCGTTTTAATATTGGGCTGACATTCAGACACTGTGCTAAGGGATTCCTCCAGGAGTTTTTTCATGGAGGCCACGGCTAGGAGAGTGGTAGCCTGGGTTTCGGCAGTCAGAGTCGGATCCGGCTCCGGCTGCGGCAAGGCAAGTGTCAATGGCAAGGGGGGCAGTTTGATTGGACAGATGGTTTGTTCAGGTGGAATATTTAGGTCAGCTGCTGGTGCTCCCTCTTGTTTTATCTGTTTCGCCTGCTGAGGATTAGGCACATTAACGTTAGGGGAGGGTAGGATGTTCACTTTCTGCTTTGCGACATTCCCACTTTGGGTCGCATTGGTCATTGCTGCTCGCTGAACGGGCGTCTGCTTGTGGGTCTTCCTCCTCTGCATGGCTGCATTGCCCCTCGCCAGCAGTAAGCCCTGCTTTAGCTTAGCGGCACGGCTAGCTCTCTGCTCCCTCTTCTTCACCCTCCAATACTCCCTTTTCTTGGCCATCCTTTGTTCCTCTGTCAACTCCGGATCCTCATACGGCGCCGCCAACAACGAAGAGACTTCCATTTTCATGACACAACCGCCGGCCCCCGGCGCCGACACGTCTGAACCGGCGTCCACAGGAAATGGAGGGTGCGTGAGTGTGATTTGAGAAGGGTTGTGTACAACCAATCTGTTTGAGTTCGCCGCCGCCCGCGCCCGCCATTTGAAACTGTGTCCTAGGCCGGATGGACAGCAACCGCGGAGGCTTGTTTGCGGACTGACCGTCTCGCGGCAAGGACACTCTGACTTGAGCCGGACGCAGCGGCGGAGGCGGACGTTGGCTCAGCCTTCCCAAGTCTCCTAGCGCGACGCTTCTGTGGTGACCTAAAGACTCGAGGCGAGGTTGACTTTGCGAGTGTGCGATGATATCGTTGTTTGAAAGCAAACAAGACGTCTGCTCAGCCCCGCGTCCTGCCGCCGCCGCCGCCGCGGTATCCATGGGAACCTGGGGGATGTTGCTGGTCACCGTCCCGTCCTCCTTGATGAACCCGCCGATGGTCTCGGAGGCGTGAGTGAGCATGCTGCAAGTCGGCTGGGTCGCCTCCAGGGCTTGAGTCTGTGCTCTGGCCTTCCTCATCTCCTCCAGTATCTTCTGATAGCGTTTGACTCTTCTCATCAGAGAGTCCTTCTCCTTCAGCCGGTTCTTCACCTCCAGGGACTGCTTCGCGCGTTGCTCTCGCTTTTTGATGCGCCAGTACTCCCGCCTCCTGGACGCCGTCTGCTCCGGGGACTCGTTAGGGTTGATTTTGGGAACGTTTCGCGAATTGTAGATCGTGGCAAGAGTTGGGAATTTGACTCGAACGTTTCTTTGATTTGAGAAACACTTCTGGGTTTCGATGAATCTTTGTCTCGGTGTCCGGCATCTGGCGATGCCCCGACTCACGTTGGAAAAATACATGTAGTTTGAAAACTTTCTGGTGTGGTCCATCCTTTTTTCGACAGTGACATTAGGCCCGAAATCGGCCTGCGTTTTCCTAGCGACCTGTGGATTTTCTACTTTGACAAAGACCGGGTTCTGGTTCTGATTTTGTTCAACTGTGTCCAACGCTGCTGGACCTGATTGTTCAATTTTTATCTCCTCTTTCTTCACAGCGGTGCCGACATTTCGATGCATAAAAGATGGACCGACCATAACTTGGGCGTCCTTCAGTAACCGACCGGCTGGTGTATCCGGGGCCTTGGGGCTGTTAACGCTTTGTTTCTGGCCCATGCTCCTCACCGAAGACAGACCAGGAAGATATTTGAGACCCCCGCGGTTAAACAGTCCCGTCTTCGGCGTTATCGGCCTTTGTAACATCGTTTCTGCGCACTGTGTCCGCTCTCTGCTTTTCGCCAGCTTCGCTCTCTGCTCACGCTTCTTTATCCGCCACTGCTCCCGCCGCTTGGCCGTCCTTTCCTCCTCCGACGCCGCGGTGACCCGTGTCTTATCAACACTTTTGGCTCGCTTGTTTGTAACCAAGGCACTCTTTTGTATTCCCGCCTGACCCGCCGCGTTCGCCGGCCCGCTCCTCCCGGTCTTGGAAGGATCGAGGTGAGCCGACGACACGATTTTTAGGCCTGTGGTAATATCGACGTTTAAAGGTTTGGCTTGAATGCGCGCTGCTTGTGCCTTAGGATGTGCTTTAGGTACTGAAACACCTGGCCTGGGCACACCTGGAGGGGGCGCCGCTTTAGAAGAGCTGCCTTTTGCGGACATTTTGGATTGTAGCTGGCAAGCTGCTGCTGCTGCTGCTGCTGCTGCTGTCCCTGATGGGTGCAAGGTTCCTCTGTGTGGAGGCACTGAGGGGGCACTGAAGTCCGAAGTGGTCCCACTGGATCTGGACCTGGGTGAGGTAATAAAACCGCCGGCAGCACCGCCGCCTGTAGATTGGCATTTCACTGAAGAATCGTTATTATCGAAGGCGCCGGCTCTGTTCGCGGCGTGACCCGACGCAGGAAACGGCGGCAACACTTGGTTGAGCTTCATCGTCTGAAACCATCGCTCTTTTTGGCTTTGACCGGGATCCCCGGCGCCGTGGACCGCCACCTTCTCCCTCAGCGCCGCCAGAGACGCGTTGACCCCGTCGCCCGATGTCGGCTTCTTCTGCCCCGGCGAAATAGCGGCGGCGGCCTGTGGCTTCGCCGCCCTGGCTACGCCGGCGCCCTCGGCGGCGTCTTTACCTTTCATGGCTGGCGCGCTCATACCGGTACCGACCGCGGCGGCGGCGGCGGCGGCGGCCTCCGGACGTCGATTCCCGCTCAACTACTGCCGACCAGTGCGTCGCTTTTTAAACTCAGTTCATCCCTCCGCCGCCAGGTCACTTGGAAATCCTCCCTGCGAGGGCGAGCGCCTCCAAGCTACGCATCGATGGAAGACGGCGCCGGCCGTCTCTGGGAGGTTCCTGTGGCGGACATCACCCTCGCCGTCGGCGGGCGTCCTGAGGGGAAGAGAGCAGAGGGGGTTCAGTGGCGCTGTGACATCATGTGATGCGGTGACACCGTTTAGACACACGCTTGGAGACCGCGTCGCCGCTGAGCGACCGGTTGGTTATTCAGTGAACTGCAATAGAGTTGAAATGTTTAAATATTATGACTATTAACTATACCGCCGCCTAATATGACCCACACACACACATATATATATATACATACACACACACACACACACACACACACACACACATATATACACACACACACACACACACACACACACACACACACATCATAAATACATACATACACACACACATAAAGACACACACACACACACATACACACACCATAAATACATATATACACACACACACACACATATATACATACACACACACATACACACACACACACACACCATAAATACATACATACACACACACACAAATACACACACACTAAATACATACATAAATACACACACACATATATATATACATACATACACACACACATATATATACATACATACACACACAACACACATACATACATACACACACATAAAGACACACACCATAAATACATACATACATACACACACATAAAGACACACACCATAAATACATACATACATACACACACACATAAAGACACACACCATAAATACATACATACATACATACATACACACACATAAAGACACACACCATAAATACATACATACATACATACACACACACACACACATAAAGACACACACACACACACAAAGACACACACACACACACATACATAGTATGTATATGTGTGTGTGTATATGTATTACATACACACACACACACACACACACACATATACACACACACATACATACATACATAGTATGTGTGTATGCATGTATTACATACACATACATACATAAAGACACACACACACAAACACACACACACACACAAACAAAGACACACACACACACACAAACATAAAGACACACACACACACACACACACACACACACACACACACACACACATACATACATACATACATACATAGTATGTATATGTATGTGTGTATGCATGTATTACACACACACACACACACACACACACACACCTTAATGATGCGTTTTATTCAGTATTACGTTGCAGACGGGAATGCGCGGCTATCGACGTTACAACCCCCCCCCCCCCCGTCCCACGGTGCGACGGGGGGGGGGGGGTTGTAACGTCGAGGACCCGGGACCTGGGGGATACACCCAGGACCGGGACCCGGGTCCTGGGTGTATCCCCCAGGACCCGGGTCCCGGACGGATGCGTGGAGATGCAGATCTCCTCCATGGAGGAGCTGCTCCTCCTCCTCCAGGTTGTTTATGACAGCGAGCAGGAGGAACCAGGAAGCGGAGCGGCGCTGTCCCTTTAAACTGTCCTTTCTACCGCAAACTACCGACCCGCTCCTCCTCCTCCTCCTGCTCCCCGCGACCCGCTGCTCCTCCGGCCGCCGGCGGCGGAGGAGCAGCGGGTCGCGGGGACTCAGAACCGAAAACCCGTGCGCCGACATTACCGCTCATCACGCGCCGCGCGGTCGACCGATTCACGGCGCCGCCGCGTCTCTGCAGCGGCGACGGCACAATGGAGACAAGACCTCCTCCTCCTCCTCCTCCTCTCTGTCCACACGGCCGCCGGTCCGCCGCCGCGGCCGCGGCTAAACGGGCCGGATGGCCGGCGGTTCCGCCCGCCGCGAGCGGCGAAAAGACGCGGGGAGGCGTGCGCGTGCGTTACCTGTGAGTTCCGCTGAACTTTGCGGGACAGTTGGCGGCGCGAGGCGGCGGCGCGGAGCGCGAGGACGCGGCGGCTCTCCTTCCTCCGCGAGCTGCCTTGACAACGAGCTGAAAGTACCAGGATGTGGGACCTCGCTGCGAGCGCGCGCGCGCGTGCGCGTTTGTCTTTATGTGTGTCCTTATGTGTATGTGTGTGTGTGTGTGGTGCGTCGCGTGGACAACAACCCCCTCTCTCTGTCTCTGTCTGTTTATTTTATTGTATTTTATTGTATTTTATTATATTTTATTTTGTTTTATTGTATTTTATTATATTATATTTTATTTTGTTTTCTTTTATTGTATTCTATTGTATTTTATTATATTTTATTTTATTTTGTTTTATTTTATTGTATTTTATTAGTTTAAAGCCTCCTCCTCATCCAGGGGCCTCATGTAATCCAGAACCAGGACCAGAACCAGAACCAGAACCAGGCCCAGATCCAGATCCAGATCCAGATCCAGATCCAGAACCAGAACCAGAACCAGAACCTAGTTACTGCTAATATGAACGTTAATACATTTAATAACATGTAATTGAATGTCCCTCATACCGGAAGCTGAACATGATTAATGAACACCAACACCCCCACTAATCACAACCAGGTCTGCGGTATAAGCGGACCGGACCGGACCGGGTCGGACCGGACCGACCCCCCCCCCCCCCTGCCAGCAGCTTGGTACGGTCTGGTCTGGTTGTAACGTTACACACATGGCCGCCAGCGCATCTCTATATAAGAGGTGGTTAGCGGACGTCTCTTTGTTGTGTTACAACCCCCCCACACACACACACTTGGGCCCCCCCACTTGGTCCCCCCCCCCCCCCCCCCCCCCCAACTTGGTCCGGTCCGCTGCGGGGAGGTGCGCGTGGGCCCGCCCGGCCCCGCGCGCGGCGCCTCCCCGCGCGGCGGCGGCGGAAAGCCGCTACTGTCTCTTTAAATTTACCCAGGAGCCCCTTAAGGAGCCCCAGGGGCCCCTAGCGCGGCTCCCACCCCGAGACCAGCCCCACGCACCAGGCCCGGACCCGGACCCCCTGGACCCGGACCCCCTGGACTCGCGGACCCCGGACCCGCAGCACCGGGACCCGCAGCACCGGACCGCGGCGACCCGCCAAAGTGAAGTTGGCCCCCGGGCGCGTGGGGGGGACGGAGGGGCTCGCGAGACTCGGACCCACGGGCTCCCGCGGCGCGAGGCTCCTCGCTATGTAGGGGAGGGGAGGGGGGGGGGGGAGACACGGTCCAGGGAGAACCGCAGACCCGGTCCGCCATGGAGGACCGAGACCCGGGGCGGGAGGACCGAGACCCGGGGCAGGAGGAGGACCGAGACCCGGGGCGGACGGACCTGGTCTCGTTAATAATCAGCGGGGAGGAGGACGCGGCGCGAGGAGGGGGAGACTCGGGACCCCGCTGGCCGCCGGGAGGTAAAACACACAGAAACACCCATAATAACACATGTGGGGGGTCTAAGACCGGGTCCGGGGACCTGGTCCGGGGACCGGGTCCACGTCGGTCCCGCCGGCCATTGTCAGCCGCGGAGTTAGTCCGCGTCCCGGTCCATGTGGACCGGCGTGGCCCCTGGTCTCAGAGGCTCCTATAAACAAAGGCTGAGCGGCGGCGCGGCGAGACCCGCGCGGGCGGCGCGCCGGCGCCCCCTGGCGGCGCGCAGCGGCGGCGCGCCTCATAGTCCCCTCATAGGGACTAGAGGCGATGCGGAAATGGTCCTCAGTGAGGGGGGGTAGCCTGCATGTAGCTGTGGTCTGGACCACGAAACATGGAGAATATGTGTATATATATGTATTTATATGTAGAAATGTATTTATATGTGTATATTTATGTATATTTATGTATATATATGCGACATTACTCATTCATAAACCGGTTTTATTTCATCTGTCTGCAAATGTTAACCATGAAATGACCGCCGGGACTCTGAATGCTTTTGGTGAAATGTCCGTCTGTCCTCCAATGTCTGTCCCCCCCAGAGGACGAGGAGGAGGAGGAGGAGGAGGACGGCGGCGTCCTGGCCAACGGCCACGACGCCGGGGACGACTCGCGGAGCGCCGGCGCCGCCGCCGCCGCCGCCACGCCCGCCGGCTCGCCGCGCACCAGCTACTGGAGCGTCACCGAGGACCCGGACCAGCCGCCGCTGCTGTCCCCGGCGCCGGGGCCCTCCGGGTCCGGCGCCGGGGGAAAGGCCCGGGCGCCGAAGGCGTCCCGCCGGGGGCTGGGCCGCGTCCCGGGGCGCGACCACCGGCGCTACTACCACGAGTACTGGCGCAGCGAGTACCTGATGGACTTCGACCGGCTGCGGCAGGGCATGATCTGCATGGTGTGCGGCAGCTCGCTCGCCACGCTGAAGCTCAGCACCATCAAGCGCCACATCCGCCAGAAGCACCCGGACTCCCTGCTGTGGAGCGCCGGCGACAAGGAGGTCATCCGCTCCGGCTGGGAGAGCCACCTGGGCCTGGGGGGCGCCCAGAAACCCTTCTACCCCTCGGAAGGAGGAGGAGGAGTCGGAGGAGATGGAGGAGGAGGAGGAGCGGGAGGAGGAGTCGGGGGGCCCTTTGAACCCTCGGAACCGGGGCCCGCGGATTTGTTTTTTGCGCGGGATCCTCTTCTTCCTCCTCCTGCGGCGCAACCCTCGGCGACCGCCGCGATCGCGGGTGGGTGGAGGAGTCGTCCCGGGATGGCGTCCCGGTCTGAGGGGGGGGGGGTTATTCTCCGGGTCCCACACTGGGTGGCAGTGTGGCGTCGCCTGGCGCTCTGGGAGAACAGGGGGGGAGGGGGGAGGAGGGGGGGAGGGGGGGGGGAGGAGGGGGGGAGGAGAGGATGATGTAATGTTGCCGTGCGTGCGTCCGCGCAGGGAGACGGCATGCGCTGAGGCGTTGAGGTGTTTCTGATTGGACGGCGTGTTTTGTTGTTTTTTTGGGGTTTTTGTTGTGTTGTGGTGCCACAGGGAGCGTGATGAAGCAGTTACTATAGCAACAATAAGTACAATATGATGTGAAGCAATCAATCACACGCTAGAAACACGCTAGAAACACGCTAGAGGAGAGTGTGTCAGTAGTGAGGGAGTCATGGAGGCCTGTGGGGAGATGAATGGGATCATCTCTGCTCTGAGCGGTGGCTCCATGTTGGTCCTGATGTTGTGAGGTAGGGCTGCGTGGGTGCGGATGGAGATGAGCGGATGGAGATGA
>JAOPHQ010001901.1:0-30403 GCA_030340625.1 Merluccius polli | reverse complement strand
CTTGGACTTTAAAGTCCAAGTATGGATATTTCATCCTGATGTTAAATAGTTTAAATAGTTTAAATTGATAGGTGAAATAGTTTAAAACCGGATTACAGGGGAGTTTGTCCTGTATATTGCTGCTATTTAATATTTAATGTTTAATATCTGCACCTCGACCATCCAGCTAGTATATTCTGTATATTCTGAATACCTCAGTAAAACACACTTCTAAGAGATGAGCTACCCGATGAACACTTTATGATATCATAATAATATTAATAACGTTCATGTAATAAGTATCTCCTGCCTTTCTCTAGCAACCAACCTCTGGTGTGTGTGTTTGTGTTTGTTTGTGTGTGTGTGTGTGTGTGTGTGTGTGTGTGTGTGTGTGTGTGTGTGTGTTTGTGTTTGTGTGTGTATGTGTGTGTGTGTGTGTGTGTGTGTGTGTGTGTGTGTGTGTGTGTGTGTGTGTGTGTGTGTGTGTGTGTCTGTCTGTCTGTCTGTCTGTCTTTGTGTGTATGTACATATACACACACATGCATTATTATATATAGGCCAGTATATACATTTATTTAGAGTATATATATTTAATACATATCAATAAATACATATAGTATGTTAGATATACTATACTGTACTATACTACTCCTAGACTATAGTGTACGATACTGTGCTATAGACCATACTGCACTATAGACTGTACTACTGTATACTACCATACACTACTATATTTTACTGCCACTAGACTATACTGTACACTACTGTACTATACTATACTATATACTATATTATACTACTACTAGACTATACTGTACTGTATTGTACTATACTATACTATATTCTACTACGAGACTATACTACTATACTATACTATATTAGTAATTATATTATAGTACTAGTATAGTATAGTATTATAGTACTGCTATAGACTGTATACTGTTTCACAGGGGGTCTGTCAGGTGACATATCATTAATAAATTATTCATAAATTATTAATATATTATTATAACGATATTGAGGTTACACACTTACTACCATGTACTACTAAACCACAACACACAAATTAATTTTAATAATATAGTTATAATAAGCTATATATGAAAATATCTGAAGCCTTTTAAGGCAAATAATGAAGATAACGTGTTTAAATGATGATGTTACGTGTATTGAATGGAAAGTTACAGCAATGATTCAGTTTGTTCTGCTGATCATTATGTCGTACGATTTAACACACACACACACACACACACACACACACACACACACACACACACACACACACACACAAACACACAGATTTCTGACACTTTAATAGAATAAATACTTTATTATTAAGGAGTTTATTTTAATAGCGGCCAATCTGTAATGTTAACTGTAACTGTAAATGTTAACTTTGAAAAGTGATTAAAAACATGTTGACTTAAAGCACGCGCACATGAACGAGTCAACGAATGTTTGTGATAAATGTCACCGCTTTAAAACGGAGAACAGCTTTTAATAATAGGTAATAATAATAATAATAATAATAGTAATATTAAAATAATATTAACAACAATAATAATCATATCATCATAATAACAATACACACCGAACACGGATAGACCCCCAGCTAACACTAGATATAGATAATGAAGAGATCATTATCCTCTATTATAGATAATAGACCGCGCGGAACAAGAGGTCTTGAATGAAATGAAACATAAAACTAGAGCATCTTACGATAAATATCTTCTGTACCTCACATCTAACCCATCAGCCAACTCCTGCTCAATGTAATGTATATCATGTGTGTGTGCGCGCGTGTGTGTGTGTGTGTGTGTGTGTGTGTGTGTGTGTGTGTGCGCGCGCGCGCGCGCGCGCGTGTGTGTGTGTGTGTGTGTGAATTGGCGCCAGCGGGAGGGATCTCCTCTCCGCTCCTCATTCCGCCCTCAGCGGCCACTTGTTGCCGCAGCTCCGACACTTTGAAACCCGACCGGAGGCTCCGGGACGCTGAGACCCCACTCAGAGGCGCGGTGCCGCGGATCGGATCTGATGTCGGACCGGGAGCTTGCAGGATAAATTAGATTTGGGCTGAAGCATGGTTGAGAACACAAGTATCTCCACTAAATCAGCTCTGGTGAGTCGCTCTACTTTTATATCCTTAATTGTCTTTTTTCCCCTCTATACTCTTGACATGGTTTGAGTTTATTTAGTCAACAGTGATCACACGAACAGCGGCTGGTAATTAGGGCGCCTACTTTAATTAAATAACTACTTTTAATTTACATTTTTCTTAATTGGACGCCGAGCCTACTATTTACAGTTTTGATGTTTTTTGCCACTTTTCTGAAGTATGTGTCGTGTTTGTTAACAGCAGGCCTATTGCAGTCCCATAATAATGTACAATGTGTTGCAGTCCTACACACTTTCCAACGCATCAAAGTAAACAAAGTATACAGTTTCAACTTTTTTGTAGTTGTTTTTTTTTTTTTGTACCCCACTTTGCTGGACTATGTTAAACTATTCCCCCCCCCCCCTCCACTATCGCAGCAAGCTTCGTTTTCCCCGGCCAACAGCCATCCCCTCCTGTCGCCCCCCGCCTCGACCCTGCAGACCCAGCAGAGCAGCGGGGGCATGAAGCTGGAAGCGGTCATGGAGAACCTCCAGCGGCAGCAGGCGGCCCGCCTGGCCCTGGAGGAGAAGCTGCGGCTGGCGGAGAAGGAGAAGAGCCTGCGCTCCATGGTGGAGTCCCAGATCCACCAGCAGGCCCTGGCCTTCCGCCACTACCAGGCCGCGGTGCGGGGCGCCTTCGCCGCGGGCGTCGGGGTCGGCGGCGTAGGCGGCGGCGACGGCGGCGGCGGCGGCGGCTCCCCGCCCGCGGCCGGCCTGAGCCCCGCGGAGCGGCAGCTGGCCCTGGCCCACATGGGGGTCCGCCGGCACTCGGACAGAGCCGGAGACTCGGACTTTGACGACGACGGCGAGGAGGAGGAAGAGGAGGAGGTGGAAGAGGAGGAGCGGGACCACCACCACCACCACGACCACGACCTCCACCATCACCACCACCGCCGCCGCCTCCTCTCCCGGCCCAGCCTGGACGGCAAGCCACGGGACGGGGAGGAGGACACGGGCGTCGTAGATGAGGACGACGACGAGGAGGAGGAGGAGGATGGAGGAGGAGACGTGGAGGGCGGGTTCGGTCACCGCTACCCGCCGGGTCACGGTGGGCTCCAGGCGGCGGCGGCGGCGGCGGCGGCGGCCCGGTCTCCCCGGAACCTCGCCGGGCTCCTGGGGCCCCTGGGGCCCCGGGTCCTCCCTCCGTCCTCCCCCGGAGCACCGCTCTCCCAGAACCACGAGTGGACGTACGAGGAGCAGTTCAAGCAGGTAAAACCTGCATGGCTGACAGACGACCCCACTTTTAATGCTCCCCTCTTAACCCCTCTCTCTCTCTCTCTTCTTTTTTATTTCTTTATTAAAGTGTGTAGAGGATTAACACGCAGAGACTCTGCTGCTCTGCGCTTTTCTTTCTGCGTGAGTGATTGTTAACCAGCTCCTCTTGTTTGTCTTCAGACCAGAAACATGTGTGTGTGTTTTTCCTCTAACTTGTGAGCGCGGTCGGCTCCGTTTCTCACTACTCACACCGGGAGCATAAATAAGTCAGAAGTAACGACGAAGCAGCGAGACGAACAGCTAATAGGAACCAGGAGACTCTTGTCTCTCGTTCTGCTGCTTCTGCAGGGCCCCTGCACCTCCTCCTCAATAGGGCCTCTGCACCTCCTCCTCCTCCTCCTCCTCCTCCTCCTCACTAGGGCCCCTGCACCTCCTCCTCACTTTGGCCCTGCACCTCCTCCTCACTAGGGCTCCTGCACCTCCTCCTCCTCACTAGGGCCCCTGCACCTCCTCCTCACTAGGGCCCCTGCACCTCCTCCTCACTAAGACCCCTGCTCCTCCTCACTAGGGCCCCTGCACCTCCTCCTCACTAGGACCCTGCACCTCCTCCTCACTAGGGCCCCTGTACCTCCTCCTCACTAGGGCCCCTGCACCTCCTCCTCACCAGGACCCCTGCTCCTCCTCACTAGGACCCCTGCAGCTCCTCCTCACTAGGACCCTGCACCTCCTCACTTGGACCCCCGCACCTCCTCCTCACTAGGGCCCCTGCACCTCCTCCTCACTAGGACCCCTGCACCTCCTCATCACTAGGGCCCCTGCACCTCCTCCTCACTAGGACCCCTGCAGCTCCTTCTCACTAGGACCCTGCACCTCCTCACTTGGGCCCCGCACCTCCTCCTCAATAGGGCCCCTTCACTTCCGCCTAACGAGGGCCCCTGCACCTCCTCCTCACTAGGACCCCTGCACCTCCTCCTCACTAAGGCCCCTGCACCTCCTCCTCACTAGGACCCCTGCTCCTCCTCACTAGTGCCCCTGACCTCCTCTTAACTAGGGCCCCTGCACCTCCTTCTCACTAGGGCCTCCATGGGCTCCTGTGGCCCTCAGACAAAAATGTAACTAGCTACCGTATAAACAGAGTTCTCTTCCTGTAGTTAAGATTTGTTTTGTTGTTGAAATGTTGAAATGTTGAAATACGATTTATATCTATTTTTTTATCATGTTACTGGTGCTGATGTTGTTGACCAGTTTGGGTCTGATAGCCTCATGTAGCGGCGGCTACGCTCATCCACTAGCCTAGCTGGTGTATAGTGGTAGCCTAAGCTGGTCTGCTAGCCTAGCTTGGTCTGTTAGTCTAGCTTGCGTAGCTGTAGCCTAGCTGGTGTCTACTAGCCTGTGTAGCGCTAACCTAGCCTACTGTAGAGGTAGACTAGCTGGTGTAGCGGTAGCCTAGCCGGTCTAGTCTGCTAGCCTAGCTGTTAAACCTAGCTGACGTAGCGGTAGCCTAGCTGATGTAGCTGATGTAGCCTATATATATATATATATATATATATATATATATATATATATATATATATATATATATATATATATATATATGCTACATCACACACACATACCGGTATAACATATACCGCTATGTTTAGAATCCTACACAACACCTAACATATAAACACATAACATGTACCTACTACAACATTATGTGAGTGTGTGTGTGTGTGTGTGTGTGTGTGTGTGTGTGTGCACATGGGTCTGCAGACAGAGTGGAGCCAGGGCGCGAGGCGTGCAGAACAAAACAAAACCACATTTGAAGCTGAATGCTGGAAATAGGAACAAGATGGGGGTCTCTATTTTAACCCCCGCTAGTCAGACCAGATAGACTCGTCTGTTCTCCAGGTTTGGTTGGAGTTTTTATGTGCGGTTGGTTAATGGTTGTTGTAGTTTTAATTCATAATTGTTGTATTTGTTCATCAGACTGCTGGTTGGTAAACGTGGAGTTAAGATCAGTTGGGTGATGATGACAAGCGACAATCATCCATCAGTAAATGTATCATACAAAAAAGGAAATCATAACATCACAAAAATAGGAAATCATAACATCACACCAATATGAAATCATAAAAGCATTACAATTTAAGATCATAAAAGCATTACAAATATGACACCAAAGAAATGATAAAAGAAATGATAAAAACTGAAAACACACGGGGACACCCCGGCCTCTCCGTGACGGTGAACTCTAGTAGCTTCTGGCGCGCGCCGTCAGGGACGCGTGCCAGAAGGAAACGAGAAGAGTGGCTGGGATCTCCCTCTCCCTCTCTGTGTTTGTGTGTGTGTGTGTGTGTGTGTGAGAGAGAGAGAGAGAGAGAGAGAGAGAGAGAGAGAGAGACTACTCGGCATGTCGCCAAGAAATGACACAACAGAAACTGAATCTCGTTGGCCTCGCACAGCCTTGTGTGTTTCCTCGCCAGCAGGCACGTGCCCGTGCCTGGAAAGGTGTGTAACAGTTGTGTATTTAATCTGTGCATCGATGTGTGTGTGTGTGTGTGTGTGTGTGTGTGTGTGTATGTGTGTGTGTGTGTGTGTGTGTGTGGAGTGGGTGTCTTCATCAGATGGTCAAATCAGTTTTCGTTCAGATGTTCAGCTGGTGAACGAAGCACTTTCACATAAAGGAAGGGATTTTGTGTTTTTCTTTATTCGTTTCGGGGGAAAAGGTTTATATATACAACAAAGCGCGTGTGTTTTAATCATTAACCCCGTCTGGTCCTGGTCTAATAATCATTAACCCTGTCTGGTTCTGGCCTAATTTGTCTAAGATTAAAATGGGAATATTCCAGAATTAAAAACATTATTAGGAAATATATGAGTTGGATTATAACAGGAGAATTAATTAAAATATAATGTAGAGGGAAATTAAGTGTTTGACAAATGATTGATATCCCCCCCCTCTTCTCCCCCCCCTCTCTCTCTCCCTCTCTCTCTCTCTCTCTCTCTCGCTCTCTCGCTCTCTCTCTCTATGTGTGTGTGTGTGTGTGTTTGTCAAGCGGCCCACTACAGTACATTCATTAGGCTTGGTCAACTTGTTCAAACACCCCCCACCGTACACCAACCCACCCTACACCCCCACCCCACCATACACCCCCACCATGTACCACTACACCCCCACCATATACCACACACCCCAACCCTACACCACTACACCCCCAGCCCACCCTACACCAACACCACTACACCCCACCCTACACCACTACACCCCCACCCTTGACCACTCTACCCTACACCCCCACCCTACACCCCCAGCCTACGCCCCCACCCTACACCCCACCCTTCACTCCACCCCACCCTGCACCCTGCACCCCCAACCTACACCCATTCCTAAACCTCATTCCAGGCTCCATGAGGGTGTTAGTATTTAATCACATCCCCTGGAATTTTTGCAGCTGCTTCAAGCCTCCTCCCGCTACACACACACACACACACACACACACACACACACACACACACACGCACACACACACACGCACACACACACACACACACACACGCACACACACAAACACACACACCCCCGGTGCTGCTTTACGAGACAAGCCTGGTGGGTCAACATTGACCCACAGCTTCCACTGCAGGGTGGTATTGTAGTATACTCTGTTATTGTGTTGTCCTATGCGCTTTTACTGTGTAGGAATGCACGCTATGTGCTAAATATATTGTAATGGTTCTGAATTGATTATAGCACTGACCAACTCCTAACTGGTTCTACTGTGTATATAATAAATCTTGTTCAGTCAAATAAATGTGCCACCTCACTGATAGCTTGCGCTAACCTAATGGTTAAGATAGCAGTTACGGTGATAGCTAGTACTAAACTAGTAGGTCATTTGATGTTCGACTTGTCACTGCAGTCACTTGGGGGCGGATGGTCAACTCTGCTTGATGTGCTGTTGCATTCCATGCCTCATGCATCACATTTCTGCAACCTCAGTCCATCCGTTCTTGCCATTCCAGCTGTAGGACATGACATTACTGCTTTGAGCCAATCAGAAACAAGCTTTGATGTGATTCCAGTATTTGGTTCTTTAATCAACATTCGTGGAAGAACATCCTGCGTCCATGCAGATAATAAGTTGATCAGATCTGGGCTTCGCTGCAGCAGACATGCACCGTCCAGCACCTATAAGCGCTGACATGCTAATGCATAAAGTGCATGTGACATGATCCCAGAGAGCTCAGCCAATAGGACCACAGGACTGGTATCTTCTGTACGTACAGAATAAATTACCCCTGAAAAACTCTCCGCCTGCGCTGTAGTGACTCCTGGAATGACTCCAGACTGGTCTGTTTGACATGTTCAGGTTACCTGACACCTGGGAGCAGTCGAAACCTTACCTGGTGTGTGTGTGTGTATGTGTGTGAACATACTCATTTAGTTCATATTAATATCCTTGGCCATCACTCATGAAGTTATGATTTATAAATGCTCATCTAGATAATCTAGGTCTTTTTAAATCCAGTGTAACATGTATGAATTATTATTATACATCTAGTGTATAATAAGGTATACATTCATATTTTAAATCTAGTGTAACATGTATGAATTTGTATTATAAATCTAGTGTATTATAAGGTATACATTAATATTGTAAATCTCGTGTAACATGTATACAATAGTATTATAAATCTAGTGTATAAAAATGTATACATTAATATTTTAAATCTAGTGTAACATGTATACATTAGTATTGTAAATCCAGTGTGACATGTATACATTAGTATTGTAAATCCAGTATAACATTTATACATTTGTATTGTAAATCTAGTGTAACATGTATACATTAGTATTGTAAATCCAGTGTGACATGTCTACATTAGTATTGTAAATCCAGTGTGACATGTATACATTAGTATTGTAAATCCAGTATAACATTTATACATTTGTATTGTAAATCCAGTGTGACATGTCTACATTAGTATTGTAAATCCAGTGTGACATGTATACATTAGTATTGTAAATCCTATATAACATTTATACATTTGTATTGTAAATCTAGTGTAACATGTATACATTAGTATTGTAAATCCAGTGTGACATGTCTACATTAGTATTGTAAATCCAGTGTGACATGTATACATTAGTATTGTAAATCCAGTATAACATTTATACATTTGTATTGTAAATCCAGTGTAACATGTATACATTAGTATTGTAATTATATTGTAAATCCAGTAGGTGCCAAGGTGTAAATTAGTTAATAATAATATGTAATGTGTAAATAACTAGCAACATAGTGATCAAACCATCGAGCGGTGGACTTTAATTGTCTGAAAAATCAATAGAAATCAATAAAATACAATAATAGCTGAGAGGAGGGGCAGGGCTATCCATACAGTGAAAGGAAGAGAGAGAGTGGGGGTTAAATGCAAAGTGTGAAACGCATCGCTCTCCCACCTGTCACTTAAACTAACACCTCCATCTTTGCATGTCTTTTGCATGAACCAAGATGCACATCGTCACGTTCCAAGTGTTTCTATTGTGCATGTATGTAAACCATCTGATACATTATTGTAAAGCTGTTTTAATCATACCTTCATCCTCAAGTTGATATAGAATTCAGTTAGAGAGATAGATAATGTAGTGTCGGGAGAAGATATACAGTAGATAGAGATATAGTTAGGGAGACAGTTAAAGAGATACTTAGAGAGATAGACATAGATAGAGATATAGTTAAAGAGGTACTTAGAGAGATAGATAGAGTTAAAGTTACCAGTAAAGAGATAGATAGATTGATGTAGTTAGAAAGATAGATAAATATATAGTTTGAGAGATAGATAGAGATATAGTTAGAGAGATAGATAGGGATATCATTAGGGAGATAGATATAGTTAAAGAGATAGAGATATAGTTAGAGAGATAGATATAGTTAGAGAGATAGAGTGATAAATAGGGAGATAGATGGGGAGTAAAGAGATAGTTTGAGAGATAGATGGAGATATAGTTAGAGAGATAGAGATAGATAGATTGATAAATAGGGAGATAGATAGGGAGATATAGAGATAGATAGATATATAGTTAAATAGATCGTTATAGTTAGAGGGCTAGATTGTTAGAGGGATAGAGTGATAAGTAGAGAGATAGAGAGATAGAACAAAGAGATAGTTAGAGAGATAGAGATATAGTTAAATAGATATATAGACTTATAGTTCGAGTGATAGAGATAGAGTGATAAGTAGAGATAGATAGATAGATAAATAGATAGATAGTGAGGGAGATATATAGATGGTGAGAGAGACAGTCTGGGGGAGAGAGAGTCTGGGGGAGAGAGAGTCTGGGGGAGAGAGTCATCCATGTTAAACTGTGTTCAGTCAGGCGGTGGCGGGGCTGGTGGGGCCGGCGGGGTGGAGAGGAGAGCAGGGATCTCTGGTGCTTCCGGCTCCACATCTCTCATTCAAGAGGTCAGTACCCCCCCCCCCCCCCCCCCTTAATAGTAGTTAACTATAACCAGGACCTTCACTAGAAGCTTAATAGTTTGTCGATTGGCGTAAAGTTAGAGCTACTCTACACTGATATAGAGCTGCTCTACATTGTGATATACAGCTGCTCTACATTGTGATATATAGCTGCTCTACACTGATGTAGAGCTTCTCTACACTGTAATATAGAGCTGTTCTACACTGTAATATAGGGCTGCTTTACACTGTAATATAGAGCTGCTCTACACTGTAATATAGTGCTGCTCTACACTGTAATATAGAGCTGCTCTACATTGTGATATATAGCTGCTCTACACTGTAATATAGAGCTGCTCTACACTATAATACAGAGCTAATCTACACTGTAATATATAGCTGCTCTACACTGTAATATAGTGCTGCTCTACACTGTAATATAGAGCTGCTCTACATTGTGATATATAGCTGCTCTACACTGTAATATATAGCTGCTCTACACTATAATACAGAGCTAATCTACACTGTAATGTAGAGCTGCTCTACACTGTAATATAGAGTAATCTACATTGTGATATATAGCTGCTCTACACTGTAATATATAGCGGCTCTACACTATAATATAGAGCTACTCTACACTAATATAAAGCTGGTCTACACTGTAATAAAGAGCTGCTCCACACTGTGATATAGAGCTGTGCTACACTGTGATATAGAGTTACTGTAGTTTGTGAAAAGGTTATCAAACATGCTCGCACTCACGCACACACACACACACACACACACACACACACACACACACACACACACACACACACACACCTATCTCAGAGCTCAGTGGGTGAGGGAGAAGTGTCTAACAATAGATACTGATCATGTTTCCTCTGAAGCCTCCCTCCCTCCCTCATTCTCTCCCTCCCTCCCCCTGGGAGGTGTGTGTTAAGTCAACCTGGTAAAGCATAAAGAGATGAGATTGACTGGTGTCCCCTTACATTATATTTTTTCTGGGCTTTACCTTACTAATACGCTTCATCATGATAATACATTGCATTTATAAAGCTATTTTCAAGGCACACACAGCGCTTTACATAGTTATATGTAAAGCGTTATATCTTGTATGTAAAATCCCGTCACGTTATCTGTCGTTTTAAAATTCCCTCATATCCTCAATAAGATCAATACAGTGACCTGTTTACTGTTAGTGCCCGTATAGCACAGCTCTGCTGGTGGTCGACCTTTTCAGGCTCTACTTCATAACACAAAGCATTCTGGGAACACATGACACACAGTGAGACATGCTTGGGCTCCAGTTGAGTTCGACCTCTGACCTCTTAAATAACAGTACTTAGTAAGCCATGGATTCATCTGGATCGTAAAGAGAGACAGATATAGCTGATGTATGTCTAGTTATGTCTTGGTAGATATGTTATGGTCCTGGTAGATGGGAAGCGACAAGCGTTGATAAAACAGATCAGTAAGTCTGGTGGCTCGGGTGTTGGACTCCTAGCCAAAGGTTCTGGGGTCGATCGCCAATGTCCAGGGTCTAACATACAGGCATCCTTGGGCAAGATGGCCCCGTAACCCCTACCTGCTCCTTAATGACGTATACCTGAAGTCACTATAAGTCGCTTTGGATAAAATCATCTAAATGAATAACTATTAAATAGGTCAGTTAGTTGTAGTTATAGGTTAGCATGTGAGTTAGTTTTATCATCTGAAGTTCTAGTTGTAGGTAAAGACTGGAGGTAGGGTCCCAGCTGGCCAGCAGGCCAGGTGAGGTTCAGTAGGAAGGAAGGTGTAAAGCAGGCCAGGTGAGGTTCAGTAGGATGGAAGGTGTAGGGCCACTGCCCCCCCCCCCCCCCCCCACCCTGTGCACCAACATGTGCCGGCTTGAATTGTTTAAACACATTTCTCAGGTTTCGGAGCGGTGAGAGCGCTGCGTTCGCACCAGTCGATAATCTGAAGGTAAGCCGGTCACCCCCTCCGAGTGGAGGAATGATGAGAGCCCGTTTGAATGCCTCTGATGTGCGAAGCGAGGCGATTGTAAACATGTTTGAAAGAAGCATATTGACGAGAGGCGGAAAACTTTATGAGCCATTTCATCCTGCTATCATATCAACAGGGAATGTGACCTTCACAGAACAACGCTTCAGAAGACGCAATGCTTTCCTCCCCATGCAGATGATCAAAGAGTGATTACTTTTCACGCGGACGCTGTCAGCAGACATAGAGACGTTTGATTGTGTTCATTGAATCTTTTGTCCCGTTTATTTTCCGAACACCTCTTTCTTTACACGGTTCCGATTCAAGGTCAGCTGTAAACAATAGTGTTACTGGGGTGAGAGCGGCGGCTGTGGGTTCTCCTGAAAGACCTTGATGACAAAAGAAACGCTCTTTCCTTCCTCCATTCTTCACCATGTTGCCATGGCAGCATGCTATGCTTCAGATCGACCCAGTCACTCTACCTCAGTTGATCTAGTCTCCATCTAGTGCTTCCTAGACCCTCTCTGGTCTCCATCTAGACCTGGTTCCTACCTACTCTTTAGACTCTGTCTAGGTCTGTCTAGTCTCTACCAGAGGTCTGTCTAGACCCTCTCTATACCTACCTCTGACACTGAGCAGGTCCACCGATCACTGGAGTGTCCATCATTGTAATCTTGTGTTTATGAGATGGTTCCTCAGGAATCCCGGAGCTTATTAAACATCTCCTTGGGCATGGAGAACATCACTAAGACAACACTGAGAGCCCATCAGTCGATTCTGATTCAGTCGTGAAATGTGGAAGAAATCAAACAATAAATAGTTTAATTCCTGTAATGAGCTTCCAGGGTACTGGGTGAGAAAAATTGTAAAGTTAGACATGCTGTCTTTTTGGTTCTGTTAGTTCTGCCGGGGGAACAAAGCCAAGAGGGTATTTTCTAGCCCGCTTGGACGGACCAGGGGGCGATAAGTTATCCATCTTGATGCTACAGAGAAAGACTTGAGATGTGTGCTATCTCCAGTATATTGCGATATATTTAGTCTGCTTAGCACACAAGCAGCCATTATTCCTAATATTGATGATGAAGACGGCCATTTTCCACTGAATGACACAGGAGGATGTTAATGAAATTGTTTTCTTACCAATTTCCTGTCCTGTCCTCTCCAGGCCTCTGACTAATGTTTTGAGTGTCGTCAGGAACGGACGAAGGAGAGATTATTTAGTCTTACTTACAGCTGGATGAAAAATCCATATTGACCTCATTGCTAGAAGCCAGCGGTGATGAGCGCTGTGAGGTAGTCAGTACAGCGTGAACACAGTCCTGCTCATTTCTGTGAGGGATTGAGAGGAGAAAGACGTTGGACTGGAAGCAACCATACGCCATCACAACTACTGTTGTCCCTTCAAATCCATCTCACTAGACCACCATGGCTCTGTCGCCATTTCGATTTTATTATAGAGTGGATATGACAGTCTTATCAGTCTCTAAACACATTATCAAAATATGAGCAGTACACACAACTAGTACAAACTCCCTCTACTAGTAGTACAAACCCCCTCTACTAGTAGTACACGTGTCTACTAGAGTCTTATCAGTCCCAGAGTACGTCGGTCTGGTTGGAAGTTTGAAGATCTGTGTATTATCTATTTAATTATTCAGTCATTTAGCAGATGCTTTTATCCAAAGCGACTTGCAGTGAATTTCAGATACATGTCACTAAGGAGCAAGTAGGCGTTACGGGGGATCTTGGGGATCGAACCCAGAACATTTTGGCTGGGAGTCAAACAGCCACTAGACTATCCTGTCCAGAGCAGCTGGTCGTGGGCACACTGTAGCTTTAAGAATGTGTCCTGTGTAACCTGAGCCACTGTAATCACCATGTAGCCCTGTGAAATCTAACATGGGCTTACCGACACTGCTTCTGTTTAGCGCGAGCGCAGTTCGCTTGGCCTCTGACCTAGTTATGAGCCGGGGCTCCAGCTAACGGCAGCCATACTTGGTCAGACACCAGCCAGGTCGATCACAGCCGGGATTAGAAGTACAGATTAGCCATGGAGAGTATGCAGCCTGTGGTGCTTTATGATAACTGTGAGGCGGAGATGAGAGATCAACAGCATATATATATATATATATATATTGATTGTTGCTACCGGTGACGGACAGACCAATCAGATCATGACAGATCCAGGTGGAAGTGACCCCTGCTCCTCCAGAATCCACAAAGGGTTCAAGATAAGATCAGAGGGACTTTATTAATCCCACACAGGAAATCTGAGTACACAACAGTAGTAGAAATCAAAGAGATAAGAAAAATAATATGAGAAAAAACAAAGCCATAAGTAGGCCTTGAGTAGGTATATAGCTACACAATATGAGTTTTGACTTTCTAGTAGTTAATTTTGTTTCATTTCTATCACCGTCCTGTACTTTGTGCTGTGAACCAGAATTAGCTGTACGTATCCATGTTTGTTGTGCACTGGTACTACTACGGGTAGGCTACCCTGTCCTGTCAAAATGACGTTGCTTAAAGGAATCAATCAAGCTGGAGAAGAGGAGAACAAAGACAGGATGTTTTGCCTGCGGGTGAAATGGTAAACCTGAGGCCTTAAATCCACTCAGTGCTCACCTCTCTCTGTCTTGTTCTGCTACTTGGTCTCCAACTGCATGAAACACTTTACCTAGCTTCTTGTTAGCTTCTTGCTTATCATCTACCTAGCTTCTGTTAGCTTCTATACCTAGCATCTACCTAGCATCTGTTAGCTTCTATACCTAGTGTCTACCTAGCTATTGTTAGCTTCTTCTTCTTCTTCTTCTTCTTCTTCTTCTTCTTCTTCTTCTTCTTCTTCTTCTTCTTCTTCTTCTTCTTCTTCTTCTTCTTCTGTAGCATCTACAAATCTTCTGTTAGCATCCGTTACCTTCTATACCTAGCTTCTGTTTGCTTCTCTACCTTGCATCTACCTAGCTTCTCTTAGCTTCTGTTAGCTTCTCTACCTAGTATTTACCTCGCTTCTGTTAGCTTCTATATCTAGCTTATAGCTTCTATACTTAGCATCTACCTAGCATCGGTACCTTGCTTCTGTTAGCTTGTGTTAGCTTCTCTACCTAGGTTCTGTTTGCTATTCTACCAAACATTGTTAGCTAGCTTCTGTTAGATTTTTTTATTAGCGTAAATTCTTAGGTAGGTAGAATCATTGATTTATAGAGGATGGTTAGTGGTTGAAGTGAAGATCATTTGTACTAATTTCACCAAAAAATCTCTTGGTAATAATATAGTACTTCTTATCTTATGTTATCTTAATAAGTGGAGAGAGTTGGGATGTTTCATGCATGTGTAGTGTATGCATAGACTAGTAGTAGTAGAGGGAGTTTGTACTACTAGTAGAGGGAGTTTGTACTACTAATAGAGGGAGTTTGTACTACTAGTAGAGGGAGTTTGTACTAGTAGAGGGAGTTTGTACTACGAGTAGAGGGAGTTTGTACTACTAGTAGAGGGAGTTTGTACTAGTAGAGGGAGTTTGTACTACTAGTAGAGGGAGTTTGTACTACTAGTAGAGGGAGTTTGTACTAGTAGAGGGAGTTTGTACTAGTAGAGGGAGTTTGTACTACTAGTAGAGGGAGTTTGTACTAGTAGAGGGAGTTTGTACTAGTAGAGGGAGTTTGTACTAGTAGAGGGAGTTTGTACTACTAGTAGAGGGAGTTTGTACTACTAGTAGAGGGAGTTTGTAGGCTACTACTAGTAGAGGGAGTTTGTACTACTAGTAGAGGGAATTTGTACTACTAGTAGAGGGAGTTTGTACTACTAGTAGAGGGAGTTTGTACTACTAGTAGAGGGAGTTTGTACTACTAGTAGAGGGAGTTTGTAGGCTACTACGAGTAGAGAGAGTTTGTACTACTAGTAGAGGGAGTTTGTACTACTAGTAGAGGGAGTTTGTACTACTAGTAGAGGGAGTTTGTACTACTAGTAGAGGGAGTTTGTAGGCTACTACGAGTAGAGAGAGTTTGTACTACTAGTAGAGGGAGTTTGTACTACTAGTAGAGGGAGTTTGTACTACTAGTAGAGGGAGTTTGTACTACTAGTAGAGGGAGTTTGTACTACTAGCAGAGGGAGTTTGTACTACTAGTAGAGGGAGTTTGTACTACTAGTAGAGGGAGTTTGTACTACTAGCAGAGGGAGTTTGTACTACTAGTAGAGGGAGTTTGTACTACTAGTAGAGGGAGTTTGTACTACTAGTAGAGGGAGTTTGTACTACTAGTAGAGGGAGTTTGTACTACTAGTAGAGGGAGTTTGTACTAGTCGTAGTACTAATATCTTGACCATGTGTTTAGAGCTAAGCTGTGTCTCTAGAGGGCTGACAGGAAGTACCGTCCCTATGTGATGATGTGGCATTTTGTGTCATAAATTTGACATCCCCTCCCCCTCTCTCCCACCCCCTACCCCTCCCTTTCCTCCCCTCACCTCTCCCACCTCCCTCCCCAACCTCCCTCTTTTCTCCCTACCTCTCTCTCCTCCACTTCGGCCTTCTCCTCCCCCTACTTCCCACCTCTCCCACCTCACTCTCCTCTCCTCCCCACCTCCCTCTCTCCTCCTCCCCCATCTTCTTGTCCTCTCCTCTCTCCTCCCTCACCCCCTTCTCCCCACCTCCCCCTCTCCTCCCCACCTCCGGCCTCTCCTCCCCACCTCCGGCCTCTCCTCCCCACCTCCGGCCTCTCCTCCCCACCTCCGGCCTCTCCTCTAGCATTTAGTCAGAAATTCCCCATCATAATAAATTATTATCCGACTCATTTCCAAAAGTCTGAGCTAAATAAACAAGCCCAGACGGTTCCAAGGGACTTCCTGATGCGAGCGTAATGCCTGCTCTCTTTTGTAACATCTATTAGATAAATTAGGTCTCGGTAATCCAGTTAGCATCTTTAGCAGCTAAGAGACTGGGCAATGATGCGCTGCAGAGGAGAGAAGAGATTACCGATGTTATGAAGCTAATCCTGGAGCAAAGCCTTCATCAATAGAAAGCTTTTAACATAGCATTTAGTTAGTTCACAACTATATATATATATATATATATATATATATATATATATATATATATATATATATATATATATATATATATTTTTTTTTTTTTTTAAATTTATGTAGAAATAATAACACTACTAGCACTAGAGCACAGAAACTTTATCCAGTATTCATCCACAGAAGCTAGCAGGCTAGCGGGCTAGCTGTAAGTGGTTGCTGAATGCGTGTGTGTGTATGTGTGTGTGTGATTGTGCGTGTGCGTGCATGTGTGCGTGTGTGTGTGCTGACAGGGCTGATGTTTGTAGCCTATAAAAACAAAGGTATTATGGGAATGGCAGCCATTTCGAGTCTGCCTGTCAAGCCTCATAAAAGACCCACACACACAGTGGGACGCCCCCCCCCCCCCCCCCCCACCTCCACCTCCACCACCAATATACTCTATATACATCTTCTATGTAGTTTATATACATATACTTATATATATATATATATATATATATATATATATATATATATATATATATATATACATAAGTATAAGTAAGTAAGAGTTTGTCTGTTAATAATCTTCCAAACAGGAAGTCAGATTATCAGCTCCAGTGAAGATCAGAGTGTTTAATGTAACAACACACTGAGTAACCGTAGTAGGACTCCAGTGATGATCAGAGTGTTTAATGTAACAACACACTGAGTAACCGCAGTAGGACTCCAGTGAAGATCAGAGTGTTTAATGTTACAACACACTGAGTAACCGCAGTAGGACTCCAGTGAAGATCAGAGTGTTTAATGTTACAACACACTGAGTAACCGCAGTAGGACTCCAGTGAAGATCAGAGTGTTTAATGTTACAACACACTGAGTAACCGTAGTAGGACTCCAGTGAAGATCAGAGTGTTTAATGTAACAACACACTGAGTAACCGTAGTAGGACTCCAGTGATGATCAGAGTGTTTAATGTAACAACACACTGAGTAACCGCAGTAGGACTCCAGTGAAGATCAGAGTGTTTAATGTTACAACACACTGAGTAACTGTAGGACCTACGGCCGTGATGAACCCCCTAGCTCAGCACTAAGCCTGTACAGAGAAGTCATGTGATGGTACATGTATGTGCATGTTGTAGTGTCTGAATGTATGTGCATGTTGTAGCGTGTGATGGTACATGTATGTTCATGTTGTAGTGTCTGAATGTATGTGCATGGTGTAGTGTGTGATGGTACATCTATGTGATGCCTGTTGTAGCGTGTGATGGTACATGTATGTGCATGTTGTAGTGTCTGAATGTATGTGCATGGTGTAGTGTGTGATGGTACATGTATGTGATGCGTGTTGTAGCGTGTGATGGTACATGTATGTGCATGTTGTAGTGTCTGAATGTATGTGCATGGTGTAGTGTGTGATGGTACATCTATGTGATGCCTGTTGTAGCGTGTGATGGTACATGTGTGTGATGCGTCTTGCTGGTTTGATCATTCATCTTTTTAATGTTCTGGTTTGTTATTTTTAATAATTCAGTGTCAAGTAGTTGACCGTGCATCTGGCGGTACAAGGTTGTTGATTAGCAGCGTGAATAGTGTTAAGCGCGCACATTTTCTTCATTATGAAGCCGGTTTACGGCCCTCTGGTGAGGGGCAAACCTTTACTAGAGGATACTAATACCTTAGTGTCCGGCTGTGGGACGCACAGCGCCACACCACACCACAGACCCGGCGGTTCCACTCCAACACAACACTTGGGAACTATGGTCCCAGTACGTCACAGCTTCTCCTCAAACCGCGTAACCGCCCTACGTTGTGCTGCCTACCACCACTCATCTGGTCTCATTTCACATAATGCAGCATAAACACACTCTGACTACTGGATGTTATACAGAGAAGAGAAACACAACATGCTGACACACAGCAACACACAGGCTTAGGAGGTCCTTGCGCTTTGTTTGCTAAACACACACATACATACACACACACACACACACACACACACACACACACACACACACACACACACACACACACACACACACACACACACACACACACACACACACACATTTAAGGCCTGTGTGTGTGTGTGTGTGTGTGTGTGTGCTACAGTGCTGGATCTTCAGGAAGGATGTGAGGTTGTTTTGATAAAGACTCCCCATTGGTTAGGAAGGAAGGTCCATTATTATCCAGGTTAATGATATCAAGCTTGTAGTGACTGATTTAGTCCAAGTCACAAGTTAAGGTCTGAAGGTTCAGACTCCACCACTAGCAACCTCTTCATCTAGTTCTACATGATCTTCCTATAACCTTCAGGTGTGTAGGCTTAGGCCCTCCTCCACCTTTATTGTCCACTTGTATTCTACCTCCACCTGCATGCTGCCTACATACTAGGTACTAGCCTTCATACTATCTAAGAGCCTACATACTAAATACTAGTCGACATACTAGGTACTAGTCGACATACTAGGTACAAGCCTACATACTAGATACTAGTCGACATACTAGGTACAAGCCTACATACTAGATACTAGTCGACATACTAGGTACTAGTCGACATACTAGGTACAAGCCTACATACTAGATACTAGTCGACATACTAGGTACTAGTCGACATACTAGGTACTAGCCTTCATACTATCTAAGAGCCTACATACTAGATACTAGTCGACATACTAGGTACTAGCCTTCATACTATCTAAGAGCCTACATACTAGATACTAGTCGACATACTAGGTACTAGTCGACATACTAGATACTAGTCGACATACTAGGTACAAGCCTACATACTAGATACTAGTCGACATACTAGGTACTAGTCTACATACTAAGTAGGTACTAGTCTACATACTAGGTACTAGTCTACATACTAGGTACTAGTCTACATACGAGGTACTAATATGTAGACTAGTAGACTCTACGGTAGCAGAGAGAATATCACGTTGGATAAGGAGAGAAATTATTTCAGTTTTCCTCCAATATTTCCCAGCTGGTGAGGTGACATCAGGAGCGTCATGTGGTCGTGTTTTAATCTAGTCTCAACATGTCTTAGGAAGGAAGTCTTAGAAAGGAAGTCTTAGGCAGGGAGTCTTAGTCAGGGACTGTTAGGCAGGGACTGTTAGTCAGGGAGTCTTAGGCAGGGACTCTTAGTCGGGGACTGTTAGGCAGGGACTCTTAGGCAGGGACTCTTAGGCAGGGACTCTTAGGTAGGGAGTCTTAGTCCGGGACATTTATAGGCAGGGACTCTTAGGCAGGGAGTCTTGGGCAGGGACTCTTAGGCAGGGAGTCTTAGGCAGGGAGTCTTAGGCAGGGACTCTTCGGCAGGGACTCTTCAGCAGGGACTCTTAGGCAGGGACTCTTAGGCAGGGACTCTTCGGCAGGGACTCTTAGGCAGGGACTCTTAGGCAGGGACTCTTCGGCAGGGACTCTTCGGCAGGGACTCTTAGGCAGGGACTCTTAGGCAGGGACTCTTCGGCAGGGACTCTTAGGTAGGGAGTCTTAGGCAGGGACTCTTCGGCAGGGACTCTTAGGCAGGGAGTCTTAGGCAGGGAGTCTTAGGCAGGGACTCTTCGGCAGGGACTCTTAGGCAGGGAGTCTTAGGCAGGGAGTCTTAGGCAGGGAGTCTTAGGCAGGGCTGCAGACATACACTCTGCAGTCATCTGGAAACCCTGCTATGCCTCCTCTTCCTGCTCCTCCTCCTCATCCTCCTCCCTCTCCTTCTCCTCCTCCTCCTTCTCCTCCTCCCCCCTCCTCCTAGACTCTTCATCCTCCTCCTTCTCCTCCTTCTCCTCCTCCCCCCTCCTCCTGCAATCCTCGTCCTCCTCGTCCTCCTCGTCCTCCTCGTCCTCCCCCTCCTGCTCCTGCTCCTTCTCCTCCCCCACCGTGAGACTTGAGGATTTCAGTGAGCTTAGGGCGTTGGCGTTGTGTTTGTGTCTGAGAGCTGGGTTTGATCTAAATAATGACTCCAGATTAGCACCTACACTTTATGGCCCCGTGGTAATTACCCTGTGGTGTCATTGTGCGCCATTTGGAGCCGTCCATTTGGTTGACGAAGATGACGAGAAGCTCTGAGCTGTGGGAACCCTGAAGAAGAGCCTTTAGCTTGGGGTCGTTTCATGGTGAGGGAGGATGAAACATCGGGAAGTTGGAGCTACACTCTTTATGTTTAAACTAAACCATAAAGGAAGAAGTAGAATGTCTTTCGCAGTGGGAAACGTGTCTGTTTATATCACTGGTGGTGAAGTCTTGATTTGGCATCTGTTGTGGTGTCTGAAAACGCTCGTAATACTCTGCTGATTGGTCCTGGAGCTTCTTATTCTAGATTAGAACTAAAATGGAGTCAGTCACTTCTATTAATGAGTCACTGCATGGTGATTGGTTGGTTTAAACGTTGGTTGATGGTTAAATTTTTAGAGTACTGGTGATACATTTTCCCCTTAAAAACACTTTGATACTATACTAATTGTATATAATGTACTATATGCTATTGCTATACATTTTATACATTTAATGTTTTATACATCAAATCATGTATGAACTATCAGTTAACTACCAAATGCCCCCCCCCCCCCCCCCCCTCTCTCTCTCTTTACCAACTAGAAGAAAAGATAACAATTCTGATGACACTAGAAATTCCCAATCTGCAGGAGCCTCCTCGAGTTAGTTAGTTAGCTTCACTAACAAACTAACTAACTAACTACCTAACCAACTCACTAACTAACTCTGTAACCTAGGCCTTGTTTTGGCCTGTCCAGAACGTTTCCAGATAGTCTTTTTTTCAAGACACATTTAGAGGTGGTTTGAAATGCGATTACAATTGGATTTTTACAGATGCGTCTCAATCCTCAAATCGGATTTCAAAGTGTCTTCTGCATCACTCGCAACGCGACACACACAATGACGACATCCAATCTGAGGGAAGAGCATCAGATCGGCTGAGCAGAAGCAGAGTGCTACTGCACTACGGCGGGATGGACAACTCAGTTTGGAGGGCAAGATGATGGATCTCCATTTGGACTCTGTTGCATGCTTCCGCGTTGGAAAGCCGTATCACCAGCGTATGCCGTGACGCCTACGTCGTTACCACAGCAACCCATGCATATAGGCTGGTGATGTCTGGACACACAAATCCGATCTGATCACTTGCAACAGTGCGAAACAGTCTGACTTTCAGATCTGATTTACGAAACAAGTCTGATTAGCCTGCCTGTCTGAACAAGTCCCTATTAGTCTGGCTCTGAGGCCCTTCTAACAGCTTCACTAACTATACTAATATAGCCAGGGCTTCACTAACTAACTATACTAATATAGCCAGGGCTTCACTAACTAACTATACTAATATAGCCAGGGCTTCACTAACTAACTATACTAATATAGCCAGGGCTTCACTAACTAACTATACTAATATAGCCAGGGCTTCACTAACTAACTATACTAATATAGCCAGGGCTTCACTAACTAACTATACTAATATAGTCAGGGCTTCACTAACTAACTATACTAATATAGCCAGGGCTTCACTAACTAACTATACTAATATAGCCAGGGCTTCAATAACTAACTATACTAATATAGCCAGGGCTTCACTAACTAACTATACTAATATAGTCAGGGCTTCACTAACTAACTATACTAATATAGCCAGGGCTTCACTAACTATACTAATATAGCCAGGGCTTCACAAACTAACTACACTAATATAGTCAGGGCCAGTGGCGCCGCCAGGGTTCAATTTCAAAGTACGCACAGGAACGGCAAATACAACAAATGGAAAAATACTAATCTAATGTTTTCAGTATTAGTGAAATAACAGATTAAAATGTCCATTAATCTACTGAGACTGTTGTTATTCTGACATGAGTTATATGGCTGTTGTGTGGAAAACTATAGGCTACTGTGGTTAATAATCGCGGTGCAGACGAGTGAGTTTGGAGCTAAGGAGAGGAGAGAAAAAAGAAAGCGAGATGACGCGAAAAAAAAATTCCTCCGGTATTTTCCGCTGCTTCCCACATATGACTCTAGCTGGGGGTACCCACCCTCTGGGGGGCTTGAATCTGGACTGTATGGCTTTCAGTTTAACGGAATCGGATGTCGTTTTGAGTTCATCAGCCTTAACACAGCCAAGGTCATCTTCATATGCAGCAGCACTGACCACCCTTTGCTGCTGCCGTGTGTTCTCGGCGGGCTCGGGGCTTGGACCCTCACTGACAGCGGCTGCAACCGCCAAAGAGGCAGAAGAGCTAGAAGCATAGCTAGCTACCTCGTCTTCACGTCCTGCCTGACTGCTGGTAGCACCTTCATTATCGCTGCTCTGCTGCGTGTTTGTGATCGTGGGTTTGGATCTCTTTTTTTCAAATGCCTGGAAAAGGCTCAACAAGCTCGTCTTTTTGACATTTCTATAGGCTGGACCGGGCGTAATCATCACATAGCTTAGTGTAAATATCATAGACTGTAGGTAGCTAAATATGCGCCAGAAATCAAAAAGTGACAGATGAATGACGTAAACGACAATCATTGGCTTTTACGTTAGGCCTCCAGTGATTGGTTAACAATCAACGAGCTCAGCACGTTTAGCCTGTTACAAACAAGCATCTTTGTCACACCCTCATCACACCCCCTCAAAATAAATAAAATTGCTTCTTTTTTTTTTCACAATTGCTTTTTTTTTTTTTTTTCACCAAAAAAATTGTACGCACAGTGCGTACAGGATTCCGGCTGGCGGCGCCAGTGGTCAGGGCTTCACTAACTAACTATACTAATATAGCCAGGGCTTCACTAACTAACTATACTAATATAGCCAGGGCTTCATTAACTAACTACACTAATATAGTCAGGGCTTCAATAACTAACTATACTAATATAACCAGGGCTTCAATAACTAACTACTACTACTAGACCCTACTAGACCTATTAGACCTACTAGACCCTGCCAGACCTACTAGACCCTACTAGACCTAGTAGACCTATTAAACCCTACCAGACCTACTAGACCCTACTAGACCTACTAGACCTACTTAACTCTACTAGACCCTACTAGACCCTCCCAGATCTACTAGACCTACCAGACCTACTAGACCTACTAGGACCACTAGACTGGACTAGACTAGAGTTAATGTGTGAACACTGACTAGACACTAAGTTATTAACACAGCAGGTCACCGTGGCGACAGACACACACAAACACACTGACGATTAAAGTTAAATATGAACCTCAATGTGTGGCCCTGGAGCCCTCTTAGCTCCTGGGAAAGAGGAGCAGGAGGAGGAGAGGATTGTGTTGATTGTGTAAGGCTCTATTCTTTAATCAGAATTCAGTAAGTAAGCTCTAACCATATCGCGCCGCAGTACGTTACTGTCACAGTTTGACGTAATGTCAATGTTTCCTCCTGGTTTCTGCTGAGGTGTTTAGAATGATGACCATCTGAACCAATAATCTGTATTGGTATCAGGTCAATACATCTGTACTGGTGTCAGATCAATACATCTGCATTGGTATCAGTTCCTTTAAACCAAAAATGTCACAACTAGATGAACATGGCTGTGTATTAAATCTATCGGTTAAGCTGTTTGTCATAAATATTCATTAAATATTCATATAAATATTCAACCAGATGTAAGTATGAGGTCAGATGTTATCTATAATTCACCGTTACAGTAGTTAGTCGCTGCCCATTGTTAGTAACAACACATGTTCACCTCTCAGCCCGCGAGGAACATGATACCAACAGTCAGTTAGTTCTCAGCTCAGGGAAGGAATGTGTTTAGAGGTGCAGCGGTGGTTTATAAACACTTCTGGTTATAAAGACATTGCACCGCACCTGACAATATGATGGATGTCTCCTGCTAGCCATTCAGCCAGCAGCACTCGAAGCGACACGATGATCCGTGACTAAACTGTTCTGTTGAGCAACGCTTTGCAGTGGTTTAGTGAGTTTGTAGAGGAATGGAGTTGATAGTGAATAATTATGAAGCTGTAAGAGAACACATGTCAAACATTAGCTCAATCACATCACATTCAGCTCAGAGGACTCACTTAGGACGCATACGTCTGTCAGACGTTTGGTCAAAAACAGCTTTTATGGCAGAGTACTTATTACAGTCTTCTATTAAGATTCCTTTTTTCTGTCTGTCTTTCTTTCTGTCTGTCTCTCTGTCTGTCTTACTTTCTTTCTAGCTTTCCTTCTAAATGGCTATTTGTGATATATGTGATTTGGCTCAGACGTAAGCAGATATCAGATAAAGTGCAGAACAACTTGCATATTCCATGTGGGGTACACTATTCAGGTGTATCCATACCTGTGTCTAGAGCTGTACAATATAGACCCTGTCTCCTGTTGGTACAACAAAGACCCTGTCTCCTGTTGAACATAGAGCTTTACAACATAGACACTGTGTCATGTTGAACATAGAGCTGTACAACATAGACACTGTGTCATGGTGGTGCTCTTTGGGTCTTAATAAGTTAACTTCTTAAGGGAAACATTAATTAAAATAAAGTCAAACAGGATGTGGAGCGACGGAGTAAAGTTTAATATAAGATGAGCTCTGAGTGATCTAGTACTGATTAACAGACCTGTTTCAGACCTGGACCCTTTCAGACCTGGACCCTTTAGGACCTAGACCATAGTATAGGACCTATACCCTATAGTACCTAGTCCAGGTATAGTTCAGGTCCTGGACCCTATAGGACCTAGTTCAGGTATATAGTTCAGGTCCTAGACCTATAGGACCTAGTCCAGGTGTAGTTCAGGACCTAGACCCTACATGACCTAGTCCAGGTACATAGTTCAGGTCCTAAACCCTATAGGACCTAATCCAGGTACATAGACTCATGCTGGTCCTCTGGTGTCTTGCATGGGGCAACAACACACACACCTTCATTAACTAACTATATCTCTATCTCTCTCTATGGCTCTATCGCTCTACCTATATCTCTATCTATCTATGTATGTCTCTCTCTCTCTCTCTCTGTTTCTCTCTCTCTCTCTCTCTCTCTCTCTCTCTCTCTATATATATATATATATATGTATATATATATATATATATATACTGTATATATATATCTATATATATATATATAGATATATATACAGTATACATCTCTAACTATGGCTCTCTCTATATATATATATACAATATATATATATTAGTGGTGGGCATAGATTAATTTCTTTAATGTAGATTAATCTAACTGTAATCTTGGAATTAATCTAGATTAATCTAGATTAAAATGGCTCATTTGAATTCTGTCGAAGGCATTCATAATATGCGTGTGCTATCTAAATAACGACTAAAAATAAGTCTGCGCGATTGTTGATGGGGGGGGGGGGGGGGGGGGTGGGTGCGCGATTGTTGACGGAGGGGGGAGAGGTGCACGGGGGGGGGGGTCAGTAATGACACCGTGAATACGGACGTATATCATCTTTTTTTAAATATATTTTTTCAAGAGGCCCCTGATTGGCCGAGGTCCCGGGCTGAAGCCCAGGTAAGCCCGTGCATTAAGGCGCCACTGCCCAGACCTACGACCGACGGGGGGGGCGCCGGGCAGAGGACGCAGCCGGGCAGAGGACGCAGCCGTTCCGCAGCGCAGCCGTTCCGCGGCGCTTACCTTCCTTGGTGGAAATCCGGTATAGACCCAGCTCCCAACCCAACTTTGAGAATAGATTAACGGCGATAATTTTTTTATCGCGCGATAACAGTCTGGCGTTATCGCAGCACGTTATCGCAGCACGTTAACATCAATAACGGCCTACCACTAATATATATATATATATATATATATATATATATATATATATATATATATATATATTAATATAAATGTTTATACATGTCAGTGTTTTATGGGCAGCTTTTATCCAGAACTTACAATCTACAAACTGTGTGTGTGTGTGTGTGTCACTGCTTCCCGCCTGTTGAGCAATGCTGCTGAGGCTGCACTTCCTCTGTCTATGGTCACATGACCACTCTCTCTGGTCACATGACCACTCTGTCTTTGGTCACATAGTCTGGCTTACCGGATGTAGGTTGTTGGTATAAGCCCGCCAAAGCCTGCCATTGGGCGACTGAAATAGTCGCCTAATGGCAGGCTGTGGGCGGACTCGCATGCCTGATGTTGAAACGTTTTCTGACACGGCCATCGTCAGTCAGAGTTGATTTGGCACATCTTTTAATTCTGTCAGCGGCATGCGCCACTGACATTGACTTGAACAGTATACCGATCCGTTCCACTTTACACAAGCTTCTGTGATATCGGTTTAATAGTGATCTGCAAGAGCTAGATACACTATTTCAAGGCACCGTTGCTGCATCCTGGGCGTAGTGCCGCCCAAGACGATTGTGATTGGTTAAAGAAATACAAACAAGGCAGAGCGTTTCTTTCCCTGATGCCAGAATGATATAGCCTAGAAATCTAGACGCCCCTAGCGGCAGCAAATTTAATTTGCAGCCAGGGGGTCTAGCACTTCAACGTCGGCTTTCTGTGCTGGAAACAGAAAATCTGTCAGACCAATCACAGCGTGAGGGGCGGAGTCGGAAGCTGGGCTACCATGACGACAGAGTTGCGACGGTTCCGTGTTAGAGGGAAACAATGGCTGCTGCTGCTGGCGAACAGCTGTCTTTCGTCTCGCCTTACGCCGCGACTCTTCAAGACTTGAAGTTAACATTTTCTTTGAGAAAATAACAAAGAACGGCACTGAAGTCTTTCCTCGAAAATAAATATGTATTCGGAGTTTTGATTAATTACGTAGTCAGAGCCGTCGCTCTGACTACGTCACCTTCTTCGCTGCTCTGATTGGTTGTAGCGCTATCCTATTGCGTGCAGAGGGAACTTGAAAGACAACCGTTTATCCCGCCCACACTGCCAATGGAGCTGAGCCAGACCTTACATCTTTCTGATGTGGGTCTGGCTTGCCAGGCTAAGAATGATAGTGAGTAGAGCCAGACCTTTCTCCAGCACTGGCACAGCGCTAAAACGAAGTGTGGAGATAGGTCTGGCTATGCGAGACTACTGGTCACATGACCACTCTGTCCACTCTGGGTTTATATTTAATATGTAGACGTCCTCTTCATCCCCCTCATCCTCAGAACAGTGTGGGTGTTCAATGCCCATAGCCGAGTGCCCACATGGAGATATCACATTGGATTATTATTATGACATGCTGCCACGCTAGCAGCGAAGTGCTAGCAGCTACACGCTAGCAGCGATATGTTAAAAGCTACAAGCTGGTACGCTAGCAAGTTAACACTAGCAGTGGCATGCTAGCATCTACACACTAGCAGTGACATGCTAGCAACTACAAGCTGGTATTCTAGCAGGTTAACACTAGCAGCTACATGCTGCTACACTAGCAGGTTCACATTTGCAGTGGCATGCTAGCAGCTACACACTAGCCGCTACATGATGCTACGCTAGCAGGTTCACAGTAGCAGTGACATGCTAGCAGCTGCACGCTAGAAGCTACTCACTAGCATCCCCAAGCTGTACAAGGTGTAGATTTTTGAGTTGGAACCACCAACCATATCCCATAATGCATCTGGCTTCCTGAGAACATTCCCAGCTCAGGGTGTGAGTGTTATTCTATCAGGTTATCAGCCGCGGGGACAAACAGCTTCGCATCACGTTAGTTTTGGGCTTAAGAGCTTTATTCCTCCTTAATGCGCACCAAACCTGTTGGTGACTTTAATGACTAAACTAAACAACAGGAGCGGAGGGTTGCGTCAGACGCTTCTATTCAGCGCTGCCATCCATCAGCAGGCCTGTCACAGACCGGGGAGGGGGGAAACCCGGCTCCACCCCTCCAAGGGAACACCCCGGACCACAACCTGGACCACAACCAGGACCACAACCTGGGCCACAACCTGGATCACAACCTGGACCGGAACCCAGATCACAACCCGGACCACAACCCGGACCACAACCTGAACCACAACCAAGATCACAACTCAGACCACAACCTGGACCACAAACCAGACCACAACCCAGACCACCTACCTGGACCACAACCTGGACCACAACCTAGACCACAACCCAGACCACAACCCAGACTACAAGCTGGACCACAATTTGGACCACAACCCGGACTACAAGCTGGACCACAATCTGGAACACAACCTGGACCACAACATCGACCACATGAAGGCAGAGGGTGTTCTTCCTCTTCCAGGAGATTAAAGTGCTGATCTGCACTATCTGGCCAGAGTAGATGTCAACCACAGTAGACCTACCTGTACTGGCAGGTAGGACATAGTAGTAGACCTACCTGTACTGGCAGGTAGAACACAGTAGACCTACCTGTACTGGCAGGTAGAACACAGTAAACCTACCTGTACTGGCAGGTAGAACACAGTAGACCTACCTATACTGGCAGGTAGGACATAGTAGTAGACCTACCTGTACTGGCAGGTAGGACAGAGTAGTAGACCTACCTGTACTGGCAGGTAGGACATAGTAGTAGACCTACCTGTACTGGCAGGTAGAACACAGTAGACCTACCTGTACTGGCAGGTAGAACACAGTAGACCTACCTGTACTGGCAGGTAGGACATAGTAGTAGACCTACCTGTACTGGCAGGTAGAACACAGTAGACCTACCTGTACTGGCAGGTAGAACACAGTAGACCTACCTGTACTGGCAGGTAGAACACAGTAGACCTACCTGTACTGGCAGGTAGAACACAGTAGACCTACCTGTATTGGCAGGTAGGACACAGTAGACCTACCTGTACTGGCAGGTAGGACATAGTAGTAGACCTACCTGTACTGGCAGGTAGAACACAGTAGACCTACCTGTACTGGCAGGTAGAACACAGTAGACCTACCTGTACTGGCAGGTAGAACACAGTAGACCTACCTGTATTGGCAGAACACAGTAGACCTACCTGTACTGGCAGAACACAGTAGACCTACCTGTACTGGCAGGTAGAACACAGTAGACCTACCTGTACTGGCAGGTAGAACACAGTAGACCTACCTGTATTGGCAGGTAGAACACAGTAGACCTACCTGTACTGGCAGGTAGAACACAGTAGACCTACCTGTATTGGCAGGTAGGACACAGGAGACCTACCTGTACTGGCAGGTAGAACACAGGAGACCTACCTGTACTGGCAGTACTGTAGTAAAATAAGTGTGCATCTGTGTGTGTACTGTAGTAAAGTAAGTGTTTGTGTCTGTGTCCTGTAGTATAGTAAGGGTGTGTGTGTGTGTGTGTGTGTGTGTGTGTGTGTGTGTGTGTGTGTGTGTGTGTGTGTGTGCGTGCGTTTGTGTGTACTGTAGTAAAGTAAATGTGTGTGTGTGTGTGTGTGTGTGTGTGTGTGTGTTTAGTGTCTTGGCAGCAGTTAAACTGGAACATTGCCAGAGCTGGAAGCCTGACCACACACACACACACACATGGTAACAAACACTGAACTCATGTTGCTATTGATAATTCATTCATCATAATAATTATTGAATCATAATAATTCATTCATCATAATAATTCATTCATGGTAGTATTTGTACTATTTAGTCAGAGTTTGTTTTCTTTCTGTAAGAACGTTCAGATGGAGAGAACAAGAGAATGAATGAATGAATGAATGAGATACTTTATTATTAGATAGGAATCTATTAATTAATTAATTAATACATGAATGAA